>KZ651307.1:165253-178760 GCA_001010745.2 Gerris buenoi | reverse complement strand
TCCAAACTCGAAAGAAAGTATTGTGCCACCGAGTTAGAAGCCTTAGCCGTCTTGTGGGCTATCGACAAATTTAGATCTTATCTCGAAGGTCAAAAGTTTAACGTGATTACTGACCACATGGCACTGAAATGGATCATGAACATCAAGGAACCGAAGGGTCGATTAGCCAGATGGGTATTACGTCTCCAACAGTACGACTTTGAGATTATTCATCGTCCAGGAAAGCTCCACGTCGCAGCTGATGCTTTATCGAGAGCTCCCGTTGAAGCAGTTAATATCGAAAGAACTGATGTATCAGATAAGTGGTATCAGGGAATGAAAGAGAAGGTTAGAGTTTCACCGGAAAAACCCTTTATGGTGCGTCGAAAACGAACAGCTTTACACTAACCGATCCAAGAAGAACCGAGCCGGAGAAGGATCACCATGGAAAATTGTTGTACCAAAAGACCAACGGAAAGAACTGATAAAAGAAAATCACGATTCTCCAATGGCTGGACATTTAGGGTCGTTTAAAACTAAACGGAGAATTATGGAAAGCTATTATTGGCCTGGTATGGCGTCTGACATAACTAGTTATGTGAAGAAATGCCAAGTCTGTCTTGCTACTAAGAGCGACCAGAAGAAGCCAGCTGGTTTGATGGGAAACCAACGTGCTGCAGGATCACCTTGGAGAATGGTTAGTTGTGATCTTATGGGCCCGTTCCCTAGATCTTCTAAACAAAACAATTACTTACTGGTAGTGGTCGATTGTTTCACTAAATACGCCCTTCTTCAACCCTTGCGTAAGGCAGAAGCGAAACATATTTGTAAGTACTTGGAAGAAGAGGTGTTTATGATTTTTGGAGTACCCCAATACTTAATTTCAGACAATGGTCCTCAGTTTCGAAGTAAAGATTTTCAGACGCTTATGGAAAAGTATAAGGTGAGGATACTTTTCAATCCCCTTTACCATGCTCAGAGTAACCCTACTGAGAGATATAACCGAACGATTAAGGCAATGATATCCGCTTATGTTAAGGATAACCACAAGCTGTGGGATAAACATTTGCCTCAACTAGGTTTTGCCCTCAGAACTGCGGTTAATGAAAGTACAGGTTATTCACCTTCATACTTGACTTTTGGTAGATCGCTCCATCCCAGTGGTGACAGGATACCAGGAGCAGAAGATTCTCTTATAGCACCTCCTGATCCTGATATGACGCACACGGCGCGAAACTTAGATAAACTTCAACAGACCATCGAAGAAGTAAGAAATCGGCTAAAGAAAGTCCATGAACGAAATGCCAACACGTACAACCTGAGAAGAAGAAGAGACGAGTTTAATGTCGGTGATATTGTTTGGAAGAAGAACCACTTCCTGTCCAACGCAGCTAAAGATTTTAGTGCAAAACTCGCTCCAAAATATGCCCGATGCCGAATAAGCGCAAAAGTTACGCCACTTGTGTATGAAGTTGAAGATGAAAGCGGAAAACCTCTAGGAAGATGGCACGTTAGTGAATTTAAGAGAAATCCCGGTTAAATATCCGTCAGTTATGTTTAGAAATAAGTTATAGATTTATAAATTGTATATTTTTTTTTATTCTTTTGTTATGCTTTCACATTTTTCTCCAAGAGGGGAACTCGTTTGTAACGTTTTTTTTTAATGATTTTTATCCTCCCTAATGATTTTTATTGGTTTAAATAAAATCTAGGGCGGATTGTAGTAGAAGTAGGTCTTTATTTAGGTTTAAGGTAGTTCTCTATTGTCATTGTGTTATTAGGTCTTGTTTTAGTTTTTTTTTGTTTTCACTTTTTGTATGGGTAACCCTGAGGGGGTTATAACAGCTCAAGGAGTTTTGTCTTTTTTTGTTGAGTCAGGACAGTGAGTTGTGTCTGAGAGCTGTAGCCAAGAAATCATCTCCTGGTATAGTTTTTGAAGTTTAAGTTAGGGCTATTCTCACCTATGGTGGATTAAGCAGGAAACGAACATCCTGGATTGCAGAAATAAGAAGCGTTTCGTTGGTCTCCGCTATTACAACCCTAATACGACTCAGAGCAGGCAACAGACATAGCGGTGTAGCAGGTTTGCTAGAGCAATCACGGACATCAACTTTTGAGGTTGGCTAAAAATACACTTTTCCCTCTTCCCTCTGGTTTATCCCCTCTTCTTTGACGAGTATCCGGCAAGCAGAAGCAGAAGGTTTAACCAGGTTCTGGCTTGAACCCCTTCAGTCAACCCGAGAACTAACCTGAAGCCCTCTTCTTATTTACTTATTATTATATCATTATTTTACTTGTAGGTTTTATGATTTTTATTTAAATTTATGATTTTATTATTTGGTGTTTCCCCCCAGTTATTTGGTAATAACGTAGGCCGGTGGATGACCACCGTTAAGAGTTATTTGTACTGGGGCCCCATAGGAAGCGCTTACAACATTTGTATAAATATATTTATTATTTAATCACACAGTCATACATAAATTTGATTTATTTGTTTTAAAAGTTATTATTATTTTATTTCATTTACATGTTGTTTTGTTTTATTGTGACTGTGCTCAATTATATTTTCTTTGCTGACTGGGGAGTAAACAAAGCCTGTTTACCCAGATCTTCATTAAAAGTGTTTTTGTTTAAATTGTTTTTATTGTTTTATTTTAGGGGCTTTAATAAGTTCTCCGAAGATTCCTTATTCCCTCAACTCATTATTAAAACTGGTTTCCCCGTTCCCCAGTTTTCCCACACCTTCCTTTTCTATTAAGCCACTAGGTGGTTTAATTAGGTTTTTATATTTCTTATTTATTTTCTTTTACTTCCTTGTTCTTACCCTTTTGAACGGGGTGGCGCCCAAATTCCACAATTATACCTCAGACGGATTTACCCCTCCCTACTGCCGACTGAGTTGGGAATAAATCATTCACTCAATTAGCGATGTCTTTAATTATTAAGGCTATATAAGAGAATAGCGCCCTAGAACGTGGGGTCTGAGGTATTGTCTTTATTATATTTATAATATATGTTGGTATTTTACTTTATTTCTTTTGTGATTAAGGTTTTTTTTTCGTTTATGTTTATATAAATAGAGGAGGAGGAGAGAGTTTGTTTATAACCTTCCAGCTGGTTATAGGTTGAGTTGAGTGTCTCAGAGTTCCAGGTTAGCCAGTTCAAGAAACAGAACTGACTCAGCGTTTAATTTAAACTAAGATCTACGAATCGTAGCTCGCTATAATTTCTACATATTTTTGTTTTCTGCAATCTCATCCGAGGATAAGCATTTATGTTAGTTAGGCTATTGTTTTTTTTCCTTTCTTTTTCTGATTGCACTTTTATTATTTATTTTATCACAAGTCACCAGAATTAAGCTAGTTTAATCTTAGTATTAGTAATAATTAGTTTTTAGAGGGGACTTATTTTTTTAAATTAGATTAAGCGGTTCATGTTTTTTTGTATAAGTTCAGCGCGAATTAACTTAGATTTAATTTATAGTTTTAGTTAAAGTTAAGCTTAGGGCGGCAGTGATATATTCATACTAGAAACTTTATTCTTCTGAATTATTATTTATATATTCTTGTTTGTAATTAGAGTATAACTTCCTGATAATCTTATAATTTGTTATATATATTTTTTTTTAAATAAATGAATCATATTTATTAAACTTTTGATTTAACCATTGTTGACAGATATATTTTTTTTCAATACACTGCCAGGGGTGTTCTAATTAGGATTAACTTTAGTTTTAGTGGTGACTTGGGCTCATCACTCGTTAAAATATTGTTTCGGGTTTATTATCTTTTATGGTTTACTTTTTTTCTGTTTATGGTTATTTATTTATTTTCTGGACTATAATTTGTTTCATATTAATTTTTGTGGTACATTGTATAATTTATTTATTATTTCATTTTATTTTATTTAAATTTTTCTTTAATTAATTTGAGCCAACAACAATGGATGCACATAGACTGAAAAAAGATGAGCTAGAATATGAGCTTGACATTCGAGGAGTCACGGGCTTGACAACTGTCGAGTCAATGCGCAGTTCTCTCCGGACATTACTGCGAATGGAGAAAGAAAATATGTCGACGTTTCCAGATTCACCGATTAAGAGGCGAGATCCGGAAACTGAAATAGAAACAGTGAAAAATAACATTCCCGACTTAGAGGCTTGTATACTAAACTTTAAGGGAACTTGTGGAGATAATGAGTGCCGGAAAATTACAACGATTTTCTCTCATCTAATGTCACGAGTAAATCGATGTCTTATCCCCGAAGACTCACCACTATTAACAGAGCGAGCTGAGCTCACCCACCAACTAGTCACTTTGAAGGGACGGTTCGATGAGAAGTTAACTGAAAAACCTTCGTCCTTTGAGCCCGCGGAGACTAGCGCAGATAAAAAGATAGAGGAAGAAGAAATTGAATCACCAACTTTCTACGAGAATACCAGACCCTCTACTTCCACTAATATAAATGTAGAAGACCTATTAAAATCTTTGAAGTTTACCTCTAGAGTTAGTGATGCGCACAGGAAGGTAGTACCTACTTGT
Organism: Gerris buenoi; assembly: GCA_001010745.2. Taxonomy (NCBI): domain Eukaryota; kingdom Metazoa; phylum Arthropoda; class Insecta; order Hemiptera; family Gerridae; genus Gerris; species Gerris buenoi. The sequence goes on along the minus strand of KZ651307.1, from coordinate 174,240 downwards.
AAGTGGGTCATCAAGTTCTCTGGAGATAAGAAGGGGAAGTCTTTGCATACGTTCCTCGAAGACATAGCTGTCTACATAGAGCTCGTAACGCCACCGAACAAGACTTATGGAGCGGTGCTTTCGATTTATTTGAAGGACCTGCTCTATTGTGGTTTAAGTCTATCTATAGGGAAGTATTATCTTGGTCAGAGCTAGTAAGTCTTCTCAAAGAGGAATACGAAGATGAAGATTATGTAGTCGAACTCACTGCAGAGATGTTCTCTCGAACACAAGGCCTAGATGAGAAGTTTGGAGATTACATTTCTGTAATGAAAACATACTTTACGAGACTGGAATTAAAGGAAGAAGAGCAACTGAAGGTTCTTTTCCGAAATGTGACACCTTATTTTTATGATCGATTGAGACAATATCAAATCAACAGTGTTTCAGAATTTGTTAAGCTAGGTCGTCGCATTCAAGGAGATAGATCCCATATGGAGAAATACCAGCCTCCACCCTCCGCTAAGAAAACTCTCCTAGAGCCAAGTCTCGCGTACGGAGGTTCATCAAAGCAAAGTTACCCGAATACGGTCAGTGAAGTTCAGGTAGGCCGGCCGGTTTATGAAAGATTTAACCCTCTTCAGGAAAAAGCCAAAAATTTTCCAAGTACATCCGATACGAAGAATGTTTTATTTAGGAATAAGGGAGAGGGGTCGCGAAACCGCAAATGTTTTAGCTGCGGGAAAGAAGGACACTTTTTTATTCGGTGTCCTAAACTTGGTTTCTGCACTGGATGTGGCAACAAGGATTTTTCGAAGTCAATATGTCCTAGATGCCCTAAACCCTCGTTACCGGGAAACGGCCAAGGAAGGCAAAACTAGAGGGACAAGTTGGCCTTCCTCAGATATACAAGAAGTCCCAGATTGAAGAACGAGCCCAGTGGTTAGAGGTTGTTAAGTCATTTTTCAATGACGAACATATAAGCGGATTAATTACCTCCACCACTGAGGACAGGCGTCCTTACTTGGAAGTTTCTATTTTAGGTTATACTCTATTAGGATTGTTAGATTCAGGAGCTTCAAGGACACTAGTAGGAGAAAAAGGATGGAAAACTCTGCAGTCCCTTGGATTCAAATTAGAGAAGGCTACTGACATCAAATGTACGGTCGCAGATGGTCACCAGTGTGAAATTTTGGGTACAGTAGAAGTACCAATGACTTTAGATGGAAAGGTAAAAGTCATCTCCACTTTAGTAGTGCCTTCCATATCCAACACACTTATCCTTGGACTGGACTTCTGGAAAGCAATGGACATCATTCCAGATCTGCGAAACCACAAATTTCATTTTGCAGATAAAACTTATTTGTCTGAAGTCCTGGTGTCGAAAGATAACCTAAAACCCGAAAAAAGAGAACAGCTTAAGAAGATCACCGATAACTTTTTTGATACTATGGGTTCAGTTTTAGGATGTACTAGCTTAGTTGAACATGTGATTGATACTGGCGACGCTGACCCTATTAAGCAGCGCTATTACCCTGTTTCGCCTGCTGTACAGAAGAGGATGAATGAGGAGCTTGATGACATGCTGGCGAAAGGAATAGTCGAGCCTTCTTGTTCACCATGGTCATCGCCTGTAGTGATGGTACCTAAGCCAGATGGATCCTATCGATTTTGTGTGGATTTTCGCAAGATTAATGCAGTGACGAAAAAAGATGCGTATCCACTACCTTACGTGTCACATATCCTTGACAGGCTTAGAAATGCTAGGTATATTTCCACCCTTGACATTAAGTCAGCATATTGGCAGGTTCCAGTAGCAGAGAAGTCAAAAGAGAAAACCGCTTTTACAGTCCCAATGCGCGGGTTATTCCAATTCAGGAGAATGCCGTTTGGATTACACAATAGCCCTGCTACTTGGCAACGTTTAATAGATAACGTTTTAGGAGCTGACATCGAGGTATATGTCTTCGTTTATCTCGACGACATAATTATTTGTACGCCTGATTTTACCACTCATGTCAACGTTTTAAGCCTGATCCTATCTAGATTAAGAAAAGCCAATCTTACCCTGAACAAGGAGAAGTGTAAGTTCTGTTGCCCACAACTCAAATACCTCGGATATGTTGTTGATCAATGTGGTCTAAGAGTAGACCCCGACAAGATAAGTGCCATCGTTGACTACCCACCTCCAAGAACACCGAAAGCAGTTAAGACGATTCCTCGGAATGGGATCATGGTACAGAAGATTCGTTCCATCATTTTCTTCGATTACATCACCGTTGACCGCACTTCTCAAGAAAGGAAATGTTTGGGTTTGGACAGAAGAGTGTCAGAAAGCCTTCCGAGAAATAAAGGAGTGTCTGATATCAGCTCCTGTTCTAACATGTCCCGATTTTCAGAAGCCTTTCCTTCTTCAAACAGACGCGAGTGAAGTTGGACTTGGTGCGATTTTATCCCAGGAGTTTTCAGAGGGGGAAAGAGTCGTCGCTTTTGCCAGTCTTTCACTATCCAAACTCGAAAGAAAGTATTGTGCCACCGAGTTAGAAGCCTTAGCCGTCTTGTGGGCTATTGACAAATTTAGATCTTATCTCGAAGGTCAAAAGTTTAACGTGATTACTGACCACATGGCACTGAAATGGATCATGAACATCAAGGAACCGAAGGGTCGACTAGCCAGATGGGTATTACGTCTCCAACAGTACGACTTTGAGATTATTCATCGTCCAGGAAAGCTCCACGTCGCAGCTGATGCTTTATCGAGAGCTCCCGTTGAAGCAGTTAATATCGAAAGAACTGATGTATCAGATAAGTGGTATCAGGGAATGAAAGAGAAGGTTAGAGTTTCACCGGAAAAATACCCTTTATGGTGCGTCGAAAACGAACAGCTTTACGCTAACCGATCCAAGAAGAACCGAGCCGGAGAAGGATCACCATGGAAAATTGTTGTACCAAAAGACCAACGGAAAGAACTGATAAAAGAAAATCACGATTCTCCAATGGCTGGACATTTAGGGTCGTTTAAAACTAAACGGAGAATTATGGAAAGCTATTATTGGCCTGGTATGGCGTCTGACATAACTAGTTATGTGAAGAAATGCAAGTCTGTCTTGCTACTAAGAGCGACCAGAAGAAGCCAGCTGGTTTGATGGGAAACCAACGTGCTGCAGGATCACCTTGGAGAATGGTTAGTTGTGATCTTATGGGCCCGTTCCCTAGATCTTCTAAACAAAACAATTACTTACTGGTAGTGGTCGATTGTTTCACTAAATACGCCCTTCTTCAACCCTTGCGTAAGGCAGAAGCGAAACATATTTGTAAGTACTTGGAAGAAGAGGTGTTTATGATTTTTGGAGTACCCCAATACTTAATTTCAGACAATGGTCCTCAGTTTCGAAGTAAAGATTTTCAGACGCTTATGGAAAAGTATAAGGTGAGGATACTTTTCAATCCCCTTTACCATGCTCAGAGTAACCCTACTGAGAGATATAACCGAACGATTAAGGCAATGATATCCGCTTATGTTAAGGATAACCACAAGCTGTGGGATAAACATTTGCCTCAACTAGGTTTTGCCCTCAGAACTGCGGTTAATGAAAGTACAGGTTATTCACCTTCATACTTGACTTTTGGTAGATCGCTCCATCCCAGTGGTGACAGGATACCAGGAGCAGAAGATCCTCTTATAGCACCTCCTGATCCTGATATGACGCACACGGCGCGAAACTTAGATAAACTTCAACAGACCATCGAAGAAGTAAGAAATCGGCTAAAGAAAGTCCACGAACGAAATGCCAACACGTACAACCTGAGAAGAAGAAGAGACGAGTTTAATGTCGGTGATATTGTTTGGAAGAAGAACCACTTCCTGTCCAACGCAGCTAAAGATTTTAGTGCAAAACTCGCTCCAAAATATGCCCGATGCCGAATAAGCGCAAAAGTTACGCCACTTGTGTATGAAGTTGAAGATGAAAGCGGAAAACCTCTAGGAAGATGGCACGTTAGTGAATTTAAGAGAAATCCCGGTTAAATATCCGTCAGTTATGTTTAGAAATAAGTTATAGATTTATAAATTGTATATTTTTTTTTATTCTTTTGTTATGCTTTCACATTTTTCTCCAAGAGGGGAACTCGTTTGTAACGTTTTTTTTTAATGATTTTTATCCTCCCTAATGATTTTTATTGGTTTAAATAAAATCTAGGGCGGATTGTAGTAGAAGTAGGTCTTTATTTAGGTTTAAGGTAGTTCTCTATTGTCATTGTGTTATTAGGTCTTGTTTTAGTTTTTTTTTTGTTTTCACTTTTTGTATGGGTAACCCTGAGGGGGTTATAACAGCTCAAGGAGTTTTGTCTTTTTTTGTTCAGTCAGGACAGTGAGTTGTGTCTGAGAGCGGTAGCCAAGAAATCATCTCCTGGTATAGTTTTTGAAGTTTAAGTTAGGGCTATTCTCACCTATGGTGGATTAAGCAGGAAACGAACATCCTGGATTGCAGAAATAAGAAGCGTTTCGTTGGTCTCCGCTATTACAACCCTAATGCGACTCAGAGCAGGCAACAGACATAGCGGTGTAGCAGGTTTGCTAGAGCAATCACGGACATCAACTTTTGAGGTTGGCTAAAAATACACTTTTCCCTCTTCCCTCTGGTTTATACCCTCTTCTTTGACGAGTATCCGGCAAGCAGAAGCAGAAGGTTTAACCAGGTTCTGGCTTGAACCCCTTCAGTCAACCCGAGAACTAACCTGAAGCCCTCTTCTTATTTACTTATTATTATATCATTATTTTACTTGTAGGTTTTTATGATTTTTATTTAAATTTATGATTTTATTATTTGGTGTTTCCCCCCAGTTATTTGGTAATAACGTAGGCCGGTGGATGACCACCGTTAAGAGTTATTTGTACTGGGGCCCCATAGGAAGCGCTTACAACATTTGTATAAATATATTTATTATTTAATAACAGAGTCATACATAAATTTGATTTATTTGTTTTAAGAGTTATTATTATCTTATTTCATTTACATTTTGTTTTGTTTTATTGTGACTGTGCTCAATTATATTTTCTTTGCTGACTGGGGAGTAAACAAAGCCTGTTTAACCAGATCTTATTAAAAGTGTTTTTGTTTAAATTGTTTTTATTGTTCTATTTTAGGGCTTTAATAAGTTCTCCGAAGATTCGTTATTCCCTCAAGTCATTATTAAAACTGGTTTCCCCGTTCCCCAGTTTTCCCACACCTTCCTTTTCTATTAAGCCACTAGGTGGTTTAATTAGGTTTTTATATTTCTTATTTATTTTCTTTTACTTCCTTGTTCTTACCCTTTTGAACGGGGTGGCGCCCAAATTCCACAATTATACCTCAGACGGATTTACCCCTCCCTACTGCCGACTGAGTTGGGAGTAAATCATTCACTCAATTAGCGATGTCTTTAATTATTAAGGCTATAGAAATAAATAACCAATTTTAATATTATAAAGTTTGGTCTATAACCAAGCAGGAAAATGTCCGCGGGATCGTCATGGGCATGCGCAACGGAAAGAAAGCCGCTCCAACTCGACTTGGGAATGTTCCGTACCATCCTCCAAGCTGTTCCAACCTACATATGGCACATGGATCGTTTGCGATCGTTAATCGAACTGTTCAAACTATTTTTAGCCAATAAAAACCCTGAATAGGTATGTATGACATGCGCAGAATTTCAATTGTCACACATGTCAACAGGAAGGTTCCCTATCTGTTAGGTTTCCTTGAAAGTTTTTTATACGGTTCGAAAGAGTTGAAATTAATATAAAAAATACGAGTACAAATTAAGATACAAATTAATTGTTCTTAATGATTTCCGAACGGTCCGTGGGATGATGTAGACGGTACATATAGGAGGGTTGGGACAAACCTACTGTTACATGAAACGGGAATTATCAAACTTACAGAATTTAACCCTCTGGCTAAATACTCTCTAATTATAATAATAAAATATAAAATAAAATAAAATATATAATAAATAAAATAAATAACAAAGAATCCTGAGCGAATGCATAATAAGAAATTATAAAAAGAATACAATAAACTACAGTTAAAGAAAGACTGATCTAAGAGGAAGAGAAAAGATTAATAAATAATTCAGTGAAGCAGTCTTAGTGGTTCAGTTTGTTTGTCCGTCTTTTGAAAGTTAGTAACTTACTTACTTATTCTGACGCAACATTCTCAGTACTTAGACAATCCTTCAAGAAATCCAAACGAGATTATGAAACTATAACAGACTTAAAAACAAACAAAGAAACAAGATTGTTCGACAAAACTGTACATTGATATGAGACTCTTGCCATCATTATTTTAGTTACTTATACTCATTATTTGGAAATGAACTACAAAAGAAAATAACTTATGATATTTAAACAATTATTACGAATATAAAATACTGAATAATTTTTGTCTTTATAATCGACAGCATCTTCCAAGCATTGACTTAATTATATTTGTTATTATGGTCTGGTTGTGGTTATCTTCGTCCCCATCAATACAATAAGAGACCATCCTCCAGTTCTTTTTATAAGGGGAGTAACAATCTAAAGAAGTTCCCTCTTTTAAATAACCTTAATTATTACATTTTATTAAAGAAAAAATAATGGTAATCTAGAATTAATTACTGAAAACGGATCGTATACAGCTGACAGTGGCGTAGAGGTTGAGAGGGGGTTCAAGAGGGGACATCTGTCCCCGGGCGCTGCATCGAGTGCGGGCACAAAATTCGATTCAGTAACTTAATTTGCTCTTCGAGATTGTGCGTAGAACGGTAGTTGGTTCAGGTCACAACTTTGATGGAGGGGGCAAGAAAAATAAGAACGAGTCACATTCAATTCTTTATATTTCATAAAAAGAACTAGTCAACTTAATTCTTCATATTTAATTTGAAGATCGAGTCAGCTTCATTCTCAATTAGGCAGTGTCGGACTGGCCAGGTCGGCAAGTCGCCATTGCCGAGGGCCCACGGGCTCAAGGGATCCAAGTAATGGCCCACGAAGTTACAAAAAAATTGCCGTTTTTAAATATTTTTATCTAATGTCGTAAAATTTATTCAATTGAAATAAATTATAATATATAAAAGCATAAATACTAGTTGGTCTCTTGGCCGGCGCAAGCGCCGCGCCGGCCAGTGAGCCCCAGCTAGGCTGGCAGGTTCTTGTATATGTGTCAGGTACTGTATCTGTATAATCTTGGTACTTCTTTAATCTAGGTGAATGGAATTCTTAAGTTTAGGAAGGTAGTCCCCCTCGGGAAAGTGCCGATATCGGCTTAAAATATCAAATATACCGCGTTCATCCGCTACCGCCCGCCCGCCTGACCCGGTGGTCCCGGGTCCCGCTTATTATCTTTTCGGAGGACGTGTAAGAAATGGAGGTCTATTATATCCCGGAATTTACAGGTGTTTTACGGAGGCAAAATGCCATGTCAGTAATCAAAATGCTTCGAACTTTATCATGTTTTTCTTGAAAACTGTAAGATTAGACTGCATAATTAGGGCATATTAGGGTTTCCTATACACGACAAAATAGACTGCCAATCAGTGTGGCACATAGCTTCCTCGCACCCTACCATGTACTTTCTTATATTATCATAAATTTTATATTGCTTTATTGTTGTAAAGTTTAATGTGTACAAACTGTTAATAGTTTTTAGGGTTCTTTAACACTTCATAGCGGTGTCGCTGTTGGTTTTACTAAAAAATTGTATTTGAAAAAAATGTTTGCTCAATGACGCAAACATAGATGAATTTTGATTTTTTCCCCGGCCTAAAATTCCAATTTTAAATTTAAAGTTCACGTTTACTCGAGCTTTGCGCTTGAACGCTTGAACGGATAACGTTGTCCAACGAACTCGTCCTGGGCATTGGTATAATAAACATGCCTACCAAATTTCATCAAAATCGATTGACATTTACTCAAGTTATCGTCGCACGTTTCATGATTCACGGACACTCAGACCGACCGACAGACACGGAACCAAAAATGTTCCCTGATGTCTGAAACAGATTTATATCTTGGAATTTTTAAAATCAGAGTCAAAAAACAAAAATGAACACAATGCTTCCTTTACCTTCGGTAAGCTCGGAAGCAAAATATGAGCACGTTCGGGAGTGCCCCAAAAAATTAGGGAAATCTAAAGTAACCTAAGGTATCAAAGTATCCTAAGTAAGGAAATCAATTTAAATTGTTTAAATAGAATACATTTTTTTTTCCGGAATTCTTTTTTTAGTGTCAAATAACAGTTGTATACAAAATTTGGGGACATTCGGAACATAATTTGTTTTTGTTTTTTTTTAAAAAAAGTGGCCAGATTTTTCAGTTCTAGAATTTAGGAAAATTTTCGGTCCCATAAGTAATGTATATGGTCGGAAATTAGATTTATCAAAAAAAAAAAAAAAAAATTCTACCTAGGTATATATAGGTAACCATTAAATATTTGTATAATCTGTTTTCTTAATCAGCCTAAGGCATTCTCTCAGCCAAGAATTTTAAAGTTATTAATTCAATGCTGATGAACTGTAAAAGACACGCCCAACATATTAATCGAGCCAGGGCTCGATTTGATCCGGAACGGCGTTCAGGGACCTCTCGCTCTGATAAATAAAAAATTATCGGCTCTAAGATTTTTTTTTAAACCTTAGTTATATTTTTTTTAGTCAGCGAGTGACTACGAATTGGATTAAGGACATCATGTATTAACATCTTGTATTTTATTTATTTATTTTTTTCCAAATACAAAAAATTTCTTTTTTGTTGAGATTATACTACTAAATTCTGATAACCTGAATTAAAAAGGTCTTTATTAATGGCAGGGATCGTACTAAATAAGTACGGTGCAGAGACGCTGAGCCGAAACTCGCCCGGGCCGAGTGAGACAGACAATGTTTTGTTGATATAATTATTCGTATAAACCTAAGTACCTATTTATTTATTGAGAGTATTTTAACACCACGTGAAATGCTAATCAAGAAATTGTTTATAAAAAATAATA
>KZ651307.1:119066-135873 GCA_001010745.2 Gerris buenoi | reverse complement strand
ATATATATATTTATTTAATCTGGTATTTTTTTAAATTTATATATTCACATCAGCACCTCTATTTTTAATTTCTATTTATTAATTAGTATATATTATTAGTTATTATATGTAATGTTATTAATATTCTTGAGACAATTTATTTATTTATTTTTATTTGATGGTATAGTCAAAAATAGGGATGAAAAAGATATACCTTTCCCGGGTTTCAAAGTCAAACCACAGGCTGTTTGCGAACGCGCAGGGAGTTTGCTCAAAAAGCTTCCACACCAAACGCGCACGAACGCGCACAAACAGCAAACATCCTTTGATGTACCGACTCTAGCCGGAGCGCCCGCGAACACAAACAAGCATTCGTTCGTGCGCGCGGTACCGTCCACACCGGCCGCGCATCCCTGTTTGCAAACACGATGCGCGGCCGGTGTGGACGCCCCGTCTTAACAGTTACGCTATTAGTATAGTTTTAAGTTTAACTAATTTGTTCTTTCGAAGAAATGTATGGATTGTTCAACAGTACCTAGAATAAGAATAAATAGTGTGCCAATTGGTCTGGCACGTAGCTTCTGCCTTTTGGTCTCTTTTGATTCCCAGTGGAGTTAAACTTATTTTTAAGCAATATTACATGAGAGACGGTTGAATCATTATTGTATTAATACAGGACCATTTGTAGGCTAGTTTGAAAAAACCATCGATATTTGTCTTGGAGAACTACCACATACATTGGAAGCAAAAGATCAAGACAAGTACAAAGTTTATAAAAAGTACTTACTACAGAGACAGACACATTGAACAAGCTTTACTACCATGTATTGGGGGATTTACATGTAGTGTCAAAAAAGTAATATGTGTATCATTTATATGCACGGTGGGTGTGAATATAAATTACAACATATGTTGGTACGCCTACTTCAATCAGTATGTGCATTCAAGTTGATGAGAAGTATGGGTAATTAATTAGTTAGTAACTGATATAGTAGCAGTAGTATATTAACAGATTAGTAGGGATAAAAGATTAAATAGATAAGTTTAACAGATTTAATAAGAAGAAGTTATTTGATTTGGTCACGGAGTCGATAGATCTTAAACTTGATTTTATAGGACAAAGGAAAAACTGTAGATGTCAGTGTTCAATACCCAGATATAGCTCTCTCTTTTTTATTTCTTTTCATCACTCCTTTAATAACTGGATAGGGTCTAAACGGTCGGGTAACATATTGTTTCCCGAATAGACGGGTAATAGTCCCTAGATGGGGGTGGAGAGTGGCCTCCGCAGCAAAATACATAAATGGAATACAGTATCAACTTGGACTTGCCAGACCAATATATGAGGGGGGGTCAATCGAACAAGTTTTAGGGTTGGGACCGGGCAATTTGTCAACTCGGTGCAAGTTGGTTGCTTGCTCCGGCAAGGATAATCAATCAAACCGGTCTTTCGGTCACTGACGGCAGATGTTTTCGGTGGCCCGAGCTCTCGCTTCATTCCTTTACCAAACCGCAATATTACGAGGCCCAACTCTACTTTACTCGCAGACTCCATTTTCGTCTATTTTTCCTCTTTCTTCCCCTTTCTCCTCCGCTTTCACCCCACTCGGACAGTTCAATTTTCATCTGTATCCGACCCCCCTCCCCCCTTAGGGATTGAATCGATCACCCCCACTCTCCGACCCACCCAACTCCAAGATGTTAGATTGAGTTGAAAGACTGCAGGAGAAGAAAAGAAGGAAACTGAATTCATGAAATAGATTGGATCACATAAACGGTTACAATGGTTTCTTATAAGAATTGATTGTTACTAACCCTCCTTACTCTCTACTCTATAATTTCGCTCTATTACGACAATATAAACCACAACAACTTTGAAAATTTATTGTTATACCACATTAATTGAGAAGTTAAATAAAATTAAAACTTTGTCTTACCGTTTTCTTGCAACGAACATATATATATAAAGAGGATATAGTGTGATGGTAGATATATATTTTGAGAGGTAGAGAGAGCCCGACGCTTTACACCTACGATTGGATGCAGGCAGGCAGTTACATTGGTTTTGCTGATGACCTTGTTCTGGCAGGAGAGTCAGCAGAGTAGGGATGGGAAAAACCGTTCCATGATTGGAACGAGTTACGTCGTTTCGTTCCAAACCTGTAACTAGTTCCAGGAACTAGTTATTTTTGGAACGCTTCAGTTGTCGTTCCAAAGAAACAGTTTCTCTAATACTTCACGTGTTTCAAAGTCTGGTGCAGGTTCGTTCCACACAAGACCAGTTTCTTTATTATATAGTTCGACTCTTCACTGAAAAGTAGAAATAAAATACAAACATTTATAATAATAATAATATTAAGATATTTTTATTTACGAAACGAGTGGCGAAGGGCGAAGGCGACAAGTTGAAGTTGACTAGGGTACTGAAAGAAAAAAATCGGTCTGAGACAACTCAGACAAACTTTCTTATATATTATTTACATTTAATTACTATTAGAAATTGCATCAAAATCATCATAAAAATAACTTCTCCCGGGCGGGGAATCGAACCCGGGAAAGTAAAAAGGGCTAAGAGGCATCTGTCTCTTTCACGCTCCCTCTAAGAAGTGTGAAAGAGAAAGAGAACGCATCGCTTACTGGAGTGATTCCGAGACTCGAGCTATCATCCCCACTCCTATAAGACGTGCACAACCATAACATCTTTACTTCTTCGTTCCAGCTTGGTGGAACTGGAACTAGTTTTGCAACTCGTTTTCGTTCCACGCGAAACGAACCTTTTACGTTCCCTCCGTGCCAGTTACAGTTACAGTTTCTTTATGATTTCTCGTTCCCGTTTCCTCTTTGATTAGTTACGTTCCGTTTTAGTTTTGCCTGGCACTTGGAGGAACGAAAACTCGTTCCTCCAAGTTAGTTTTCGTTCCATGCGAAACGAGTTTTTTAAGTTCCCTTCAAGTTGGTTGTTTAGTTTCATTGATGCTTGCTTTTGCTCGCTCTCGTTACCGTTTCTTCTTTAATCAGTTACGTTTCGTATTATTTTTTTCCATAATCACTTAAATACATATTTTTTTACAAAAATATAATTTTTAATTTGAATTGAATTAAGACAAAAATATTGTTAAATAAATAAAAATAGGCATTCGTGTAAAATAAAAATTTCAAAGTCGTTCCAAAAATAACGTAGTTAAATGAAATCTTGGAACGATTGGAACCGTTCCAACACAGGAACTAGTTATTTTTATAGTTACGTTCCGTTCCTCCCATCCCTACAGCAGAGAGCTCCAGAAACTACTTTTGTCTCAAAATGAACGCTGCTCAATCGAATAACATTGTAATTCAAGACAATTACATAAACCCCAGTAGCTTTTAATACCTAGGAGTGATGGTGAGTGCAAAAAGCAAGTGTAAGGAAGAGTTATGGAAGTGATAATAGCGGCCAGCAACTACAGAAAAATTCTTCCATGCATTAATCAGAGGTTTGCTGTAGAGGTATTTTTATTGCTGTTAAGAGGTAGGGTTTTGAAGGTATTTTTTTACTAATGTTCAACACCTAAAGCTGTTAAATGGATCTGCATTAAACATTAGCTTTTTAATTTTCAACAAGTAACTCATTAAAAACAATATTTAAAATTTAATCTAAGGAAACAGGGTCTACTAGTGAATAATATTCCCCATAAATCATGTTTTTATTTATAAATCCTTTATACTTATGCAAGTTGGATGTGTATAGGTATGTCAATTATTTTTAAAATATATTTGATTATTTGTTAATTTTGAATAAATTAGATAGGATTTATGATCTATGTGCCAAGTCTCTGCTCGATTGGACGATTGGAAGAGTGTTATTTACCTTAGCTCACCAAAGATTTAGCACAAACAAACAAAATCAAAGTTCATATAAAAGATTTAAAAAAGCAATACGAAGAGACAAGGAAAACATTATCAATTGTAGCACATACATACTTACTTAAAATAAATACTGAAAAAGGAAAAATTGGGTTTAATAATGAGAAGAAAAATAATAATAACAACAATTATAGTAACAAATAACAATGAGTTGAAACCGCTAATAAACCTTATGTTGTGAACCGGTTTCAAAAATAAAAACTAAATTCATTTTGCTCCTTAAATTATATTTATTATTGAGTTTATTAAATTTTCGTTAGAAATTTGTTATTTGTACAATTTCAAATTATTTGTGAACGGAACTAACGCAGTGTTTCTACAAAATAACGATATTAGAATAGTTTTGATGTTCTTACAAATAACTTTTTTATCATTTAATCCTGTCATAATATTTAATCTTCCATCACGTTTTTTTCATCACATAAAAAAAAGAAACCAGATATTCTTCATGTTGTCGAAGTTTTAAAACTATGCTCTCGAACAAAAACCACTTCAGATGAGTTAGGGAACTAAAATAAATGTTATACCCTGTGTTTAATCACTATATAGCCTATATACCAAGAGCTTTTAGAGGGGAAAAAAATATCCACTACATATATATTTACACAGGAATTGCTTGCCAGTATGAGTACATAGACAGCAAACAGTCTTCATGTGACATACGATATAACAAATAGGAACAACGACTGTATGGGACCCTCAGCTTTCCAGAGCAATATAGTGGTAACAGCCCTCCTTCTATATCTGTATATATATACTGACCAGGGGAGCAGGGGATTGTAGGCCGGCACTTAACGCAGCAGTCAACACGATACAACTGCGTAGCAACCACACTCACAAGATTACTGCACCTTACACAGATATATATATTTTGGTGTATATGATGAAGAGAGTAGGGTGTAATGTAACACCCTGCGGAACGCCGCCTTAGTTTCAGCTGCTGTACTTCCCAATACTAATTCCCCCCTTCCAGCAACTTTTGACTTCTGTAAACTTTATTTATTGAATTATTATTTCATACAATATTATCCTTAATGAAAAAAAGGGGGAAAAAAGACAACTAATTACTTTATAAGAAGTAGTAATTATAAAAAAAGAAATCAAAGGGAAAAAATTATTTTAATATAAAAGTAATGAACATTATCTAAATTAATTGTGGCCATACCAAATAATTGGTCATAAAACAACTCTTCATGAGAAGTTAGTCTTTCAATTTTAAAGGTCAAATAAGCGAATATTAGAATTTTAAAATCTAAGTTACTTAATGATTGTTAAATTTCGAAATTAAAGTAATTTGTAAAAAACACATTTTTAAATCAATGTTGATCGATGTTTTAGGCACGAATATGACCAGGAAATGGTCGAAATAATGCCCAAATGTTATTAACCTAGTTATTTTCAAAGTTTATAACCCTTAAACCGACCCACACAAGCAGAAGACTATAAAAAGGCAGTGTCTGTTTTTATCAGACTTACAATTAATTTACTTTTTAGGTACATATTTGATAAGGAAAATTTGATGGAATGTTGAATTATTCCTGCAAGTCTTGATCCAAGGAACTCGTATTATATGCCAAGGTGATCTCTCTCTCTAGATAAATAATAATTATTTCAATCATTAAATTTAATCATAAAAATAAAACCCTCACTAAAAAAATGAAATACTATGTACGTTATACTTGAAAACTAAAACTAATTATTTTAAAATTGTTAAACAAAATTAACAATTTAGCCTTGAAGAGTCCAATACTTACTACAGAAGAAATAAAATGTTTTATATACTATTGATACGAAATATAAACATTCTATCTCTGTTTAGATGTGAAGAAAGTGATTCTTTAAATTCTTGTATTCATTGCGCATGTGCATCTCATAGTTCTGAAGAATTCCTCTTCTTTACCACTTTAGGGTGGTAAAGAAGAAGATTTCTTTACCTTTACGCACGATTAGACAGTTTGTTTACATTTAACAAAACTAATTTGATGTTTGTTTAATAAAAAAAAAGTAACTTGTAAAAGTAACTTGTAAAGTAAAAAGTAACTTGTAAAGTAAAAAGTAACTTGTAAGTTTTTTTGTGTGAAGTGATTATGACGAATATGAGAAGAATTATACGCCTTCCGAAATAATTAATTCGGCACAAAATACAACAACTGAATGTCATCTTTATCAAAAAATACGAACTTACATACGGGAAGTTTATTTTTTTTTTTTTCTGTATTTATTATTAAAATCTAACAATCGTAGATAAAGTACGGTACGCAACTCGTGCCAAAACGGCATTTTGCATTGCTCGTGTGGTTTTACTACCCTAGCTGTCGCTCGGGCTCGGGTGCAAACTCCACACTCGCATGCAAAATGCTACTTTCCACACTCGACGCGTAATGTACTATTACATTTCCCCCTCCCCCGGTGTTTTATTGCAACCTTGGGTTTAAATTGGAATTATTATATTTTATATTTACTTGTTTACATCGATTTCTGCTAATAAATGGCCACCATCTTGATTAAGATAAAATAATAAAATCAAGGTAAAATGATAACCTAGTGAGCATCTATAAGGGATAAGAGAAACCTTCATACAAAATGTAAGCTCTCTTATTGTTGTTCTAAAAATACTGTGATGGCTAAGTAAAGGGTATTTGGCTTTTATATTTATAAATAAAAGGTGTGAAAATCAAATCAGTTACTAATAACTTATATAAATAACCATTGGCTATTGAATTCCCTGTAGGAGAGTTACATTAAATTTGCAGAACATTATTTATAAAATGATTAACTTAAATACCAAACAAATTAAAAAACATCAAAACATGCTTCAGACAAAGCAGAAACATGGGATCATCGAAGACTACTCCTTAAAGTTGCCTCGTGTGAAAGAGGCTTAAGACAATTATTCTCCTACTTCCAGGATGCTGACTTAATACTGCAAGAAATATAGAATTTAAAATTCCACAAACAAATAAAAGTCAAACACCCTATAAAATTAATAAGTATAAGCATTTTTTTGAGATTTAAAGATCACTATTATCTACTTCAACTTGTGTAAGGCTTTCTTATTTTCTATGTTTGTCAGACCGTTTTCAATCATTTGAAGACCCACCTCAAGTGTATCAACATAAAACAATATAACTATGTAGTTCAGAATAAAAAGAAAAATTGTAGAACTGTTATTTAAGAGATTAGTTAAGGGATAGTTTGAACATCCTATAATAAATATAAGATTTTTTGAGATTTAAAGAGTCACTACATTATATAATTTAACTTGTGTAAGGCTTTTTTATTTTCTATGTTTATCGGACCGTTTCCAATCAATTGAAGACCTACCACAAGTGTATCAACATAAAACAATAAAAACTAGTTGAGAATAAATAAATAAAAATACTCTACACAAATTGTAGAACTGTTATTTTTACGGTACAACAGAAGGGATTAGTTAAGGGATAGTTTGTAGAACACACATCACCCTCTCTGTGGGTACTATAGATACTCTATGAGTACAGAGGTAAGTTAAGTCTTGTGAGCCGTGCAATAGGATCTGAAACACAACAGCTGTTTTTATGTTTACACTGGTTCAACAATTAAAACCTATTGTACACCACTGACGCGTGTTTGCGCCACTTATTCTTTAAACCTACACTTCTTTTTTACTTTTTAGTTTCATTGTATTTTTTGTTATAGTTCAAAGTTTTTTCTATTTTTTACAAGTTTTTAAGTAGATCCCGCCCAGTAAGACGAGATCTTTTTTAAATTTAAGATCCCACCCAAGCTGCTTTAACCATTTTTTATTTATTTTATAATAAAGATGTTTTCATTTACGTTTTAAAGTCGTATTACATTATTTTTTTTAGATGTAACCCCTTATAGAATGCCGTTTGTAGAAATACTTTAACAAAAAGTAAGTTTGTTTCTTTATAACTCTCAAGACATATACCTTAAAAAGCTCGCAAGCAATAACAAACTGTTTTTTTTTTTTTGTTTTTTTTTCTATTTCAACTTGTTGAAAAATGTACATTTTGTCCGATTTGTTTTAACTAATTTTATTTCAATTTTTCGTTTTTTGAGCTGAGCGAAGTGAAGCTCTTATACTACACTTTGCATTTGTTTGGACGCATACTCCTCCTGAACGGCTGAACCAATCCGCACAAAATTCAGCACGGTGATAGTGACCAACCACAGGAAAGTAGAAAAAATAGAAAAAACAGGAAAAAATCAGGTAAGGGGTACCTAGGAACTTTTCCTCACTTCAGACACTGGCCAGGAGGAAGCAGCATTAGACTTGGTCAGTACTTGGATGGGTGACCGTTCTGAACTAACTGATTTATTATCATTTTTCAAAAAAAAAAAAAAAAATAATTTTAATAACTATATTTTATTTAATTATTTGAAGTTTGGCGGTATTTTGAAAGAAGTAAACAAACTTTAACGTCATCAAAATTATCGCACTAATAAATAATTATATTCACTTATAACTTTTAAACTAATGAATGGAATTTTATCGGTTTTTTTATCGGTTATTTGTTCCTAAATTAAATTGTTTCCGGTTCCAACGATATGCTATATGTCAAAAACCTATTTATACTTTCGGTATTATTAACCCTCAAAGTTTAAAAATTAAAAATTTTATAACTTCAAAATGGCGGCCAATATCAAAATGAAATTTGGTGGGCTTGTTTTTCATACAATGAAGTACATTCGTACGAAATTTCAACTTGATCAGAACAATTATCGATTTATTACGATTTTTTTAAATTTTTACTGACTCAGCAAACTGGGTTCAAGATGGCGAAAAAAAAGTTGATTTTCCGGGCGGCACCACTACAGGTAAGGACTAATTTGTCTGCCAAGTTTCAACTCTCTAGGTGAAACACCTTGGGCGCTACGATAACACACATACGCACATACGAACATAGGCGGCATGCTGAAAACCACTCAGGAGGTCTTAAAAACACCCAAAACGGATAATTCTGTTGAAATCTCGAAAAAAAATTTTTTGGTGAAAACAATACTTTTCCTACTATTAGTAGTGAGGAAAAGTAAAAATGAAAATAATAAAATAAAATAAATTAGAATGCACGCTCAGCTCAATATTGCAAGCATTGTACACCTAGTTAATTGTTACGGGAACGTAGGACTACTATGGGTTTGGAAAAGTCGATAGCTTTTTAAAATCAATAGATGAAATACCCATGCACGGTCTTACAGGCAATGTTGGAAGGAAGGGAGTTAGCAATTAAAACAAAGGGATATTTTCAGTTTTATACATAAAGAAAAGTTAAATATATGTATATAACCTAAATAAATGTGTTACATATTTTATATGTTGTATTATGTGTTAATATTAATGTATTATAAATGACAATTCTTTATTTACTTACCTATACATCCAATTTAATCAAAACAATCTTGCATATATAACAATTAAAAAAATATACCTAATATCTCACTAAAAATATATTTTTCGGGTAAATCATTTATGAAATTTCTTATGAAACCAAAAAATATATATATTTAAATATATAAAAAAAAAACACTAATTAATCACAACAATATTTGTATAAAATGAATGTTCATTAGTAATAACTAGGGATATTCAATTTAATAACAAGTAAAAATCCAGCTTTTACACGATAAAAATTTAGTTTTTAAACAATCATTTCTTGAAATACTTTAAAATTTAATTTATTTTTAACCATCATTTTATTTTAAACAGAGATTAATTGTTTCATATACTATCCCGAACGGATATTTTACTAAGTCTAGTTCAGAGATTTTGTATATCCTGCTTTGGTTGCATGATGAGGTATCTGCAATTTACAACTGACTCGATTTGTTTTACAAATAAACTTTGTTACTCTTACTTCACTGAATCTCTGTAGCATATAATATGATATAAGTCACTTTTTAAAAAATAGCTATATTAATTTTTAGATCAGCTGTTTAAAAACTAAATTTTTAATATTCAAAATTTCCCCGGTTTTATTGTCGACACCATTTAATTTAATAATACTTTTGCAGTTAATACGTAATTATATTAAAAAATAAAACCGAACTAATATTAAAATAACAATGTGGTAATAAACATGAGCTTTCTTTTAATGTCATATTTTTAAAATTAAAATAAATATAAGTTTAAAAAGTTAGATTAAATGGTAATGTTTCTTCTAAATTCGTTTGCATCAGCTGATTTTTGCATGCGCGTTAGGTTTCAAAAGTTCCAAGGAAAGCACCACAATTAGGACAGTAGTGATTTGTAATCAAGCACGAGTCCATACAGTAGGGAACACATACGCAGGGCCAGCAACTGTTAACAATTGATAAAATATAATTATTATAAATATTTAAAAATAATTTATTTATTAAAAAAAAATGTATATAATAACGGTAGGCAATAGTTGAAAATTCGAGAATATTTAGGTTACGTATAGCCAATTACGAGAATTTTTTCAGCTTTTCTTTCCAGTCTCCAGTATATAGTATATCTATTTATCGTTTCAAATTAACACCACAATGCACCACACCCCTGAAGATGCTTTCAGTAATTAAAGCGAAATGTCTGACGTTAATCCATCAGTGACGCGGATTTCACCAAAAAGCCGAGCTGTTTATCAAGAGACTAAACCGCGGAAGGCTGTATAATTTGTTCTTAAAATCAAGCCCCAGGAGGATGCTGAAATGGCCAATTTAAATGAGAATAGCCCATTAACACATATGGATATTTTTCATTAATTATGCTTTAGTAAAAAGTTAAAAAAGGAAGATAAAGTTTAAAGTCTAACCCAATGAGACAGAGAAGTAAAGCGAAGAGATGGGTTTTAGTGGATGATTCCTTGTTGACCCTGGTTATTATATGAGCTCCACACGTCGGACAGGTACAAGGCTGGGGTTCAGGTCCCACTGACATAATAACTATTCCTGTAACATTCACCAAAAATCAAACAATTACCTATTTCATAATACTCCAGTTTGTATTATAACCACAAACAAATAAAGGTCATGGGTGTGTTTCTACACAACAATCATCCAAATGCCAAATGATTCGGTGTCAGTCCAAGAACGTACCTTTTGTTGGTAAGCTTGGCGTGGATTGTCAAATCTAATAGATTATCCGACAGCTCAGTGGAAGTGGAAAATGAACACAATGGATAAGGATTGGGACATCAAAGTCGAAGTCGGTTTGGTTTGATGTAAAACATCTAAAACATCGATGTCCTAACCCTAGGATGGACAACCGTTCTGAGAGGAGAAATTTCCAGTGAAGTGGCCTAAAGATACGTATTTAGGGTTGGGTCGAAAATCACTTCACTGATTACACTTTCTTTAATCTTACTGATGAAAGTTTAGTGAGTTTTGCAATGTAATTTTCTGGAATTTTAGGGGGAATAGAGTCCCAGTTTTAGAGATTAACTAAATAATACGAACTGTGTGTCGTGATGACATAATCATTACCAAATTAACAAAGTTGAAAATTATGGCCTCCACAACATGGGTATGTTCCCACAATTAGTGACGATCTGTCTCAATTACTGTTTCCATGAGTTTTCAAAAGGTTTTTTGCTGTTTAGTTTTCACCTTGCCCCCATACTAAAGATAGGTACGAGTAGAATAGTCAAGTTGTTTGTTGTTTTTGCACTGGAGCGTGTATTTAGTTCACGTTTTGCCACCGCGCAGCAGTGCAGTCTGTATGTATGCAATCTGTCTGTATCAACTATATTACAAACTAATTTTTTTACCTTAATATTTATTATTATTTTTTTCATTTACATTTGCAGTAATTTTAATAAACCCACTATGTAATTATTATTACATAATAGAACAATTGGTCGAAAAAAAGCCCCCATACTGGCTTCCATTCTAACGGAGCAAAAACGTGACATTTTCCAACCCAAGAATTCCAACGTCAAACATTACCAGTGCAACAACATGTCCATAACTTTACCCCATCTTGACTCAACTTTATTCCATCTTGCTCCATATTAAGTTTCCATACCCTTTAGCGATTGAACACAACGTATATAACCACCACCATCCTATCTAACTAATTTTGGTAACATTATCTTACTTTGTGTTTTCATCTTTAATTCTGATGGTATTCAGTTATGTGTTATGTGATTTACTCTTTTCCAACCCCCTCTTCGCTCCTCTCTTCTCTTCGCTTCTCCACCTTCTCCATTATCTCCTTTTCACCCATGTTAATTTTGTTAATGTTTCTTGTGTTCTTGTTTCTTGACGTGTCAATCAAATACAAACAGCTTCATCATCTTTTAAATGTGTCAAGTGTAACTTGAAGCTTATCATAATCTCCATGAATATACATGATTAATGAGATTTCTTAAATTATAACTATATATTATTTATCAGAATGGCTTCAAATTTCATGTACATATCACTGTCATTCTACTTCTGTCAAAATAAATAAAGTTGAAATGATAATATGTAATACAATATTTTATGATATAGTAGGTGTACGTGTACGCATAGTGTAAGTATGGTACACGTGTATATATTTACATTATTATAATGTAAAAAATAAAAATGTAGTACAAGTTAAATGGCTAGGTCGTTCCCCAAAGTTCTATTTCATAGCCAGGTAGGTTTTTATAATAGTGTCATAGAAATAAGTCATTGTCATGAAATAAGCAATGTAATTTTATAATTAATATATATTTTTTTTTTTTATAAATTAAATAATTTAAAAAAATTTTACTAATCCATCTCCTCCTATTCCCACCATTAAAAGAAATGGTGACGTTACTGTAAAGAAGGAGAAATGGAGCATTTTATTTAACCTGTTGCTTCCGTTTAGGTAATCACAAGGTAAATGAGAGGCTGTACTTCATTCTTGATCTAGCCTGTTACCCTAATTTAAGGAGTCAATAGGCAAATGAGAGGATAAATTACACTACATATAGAACCTGTTGTCCCAATTAAAGGTACCACAATCAAAAGGTAAATGAGAGGTTATACTTCACTTAATCTAGCCTGCTGCCCTAATTTAAGAAGTCAATAGGTAAATGAGAGGATAAAGTAGATTAAATTTAGCCTCTTGCCCCATCTAAGGTTGCCCCGAGGTAAATGAGAGGCTGTACTTCACTTATTGATCTAGCCTGTTTCCCTAATTTAAGGTGTCAATAGGTAAATGGTAAATGAGAGGATAAAGTACACTAATTTTAGCTTATTGCCCCAATTAAAGGTATTTTAAGGTAAATGAGAGTCTGTAGTGCATTTTATTTAGCCAGTGAATGGTTGTGCCATTATATCCCGATTGTCCAGTATATTATTAACTATTAAGTAATTCTCTTTCAGGATATTTTTGTTATGTTTATAGTGAAGTACGACTGCTTAACAAATCAATATCTCTTTTAACCCTTCTAGTATCTTTGATTTAAACATTCATCCAGTACCCATTGTGTTCTTTATGGTAACAATTTAGTCTTCAACAAATATGATGCCTTATTCCAAACATCTGGGATAGAGTGTGCTCACACAATGTCATTTCTCATAATTTTAGACTCCTTTTTACATAATTCATGCTACATTCTACATTCCAATGTACTCTACATTTCCAGAGTATTTTACCCAAACAATGTCATTTTTCCTTCCTCTAATTCTAGTATAGTTGGGTCTGTTAAGGAATTAAAAAGCTCACTTTTGCAATAATTCAATCACCCCTTTGCTCATTCTCAAGCTGATCCACGTCATTTCTTCTGAAGTCAGGTAATGGTCATTTCAATTTTCACTTGTGATTGATATGCAATTTTTAGTATATTTAACTAGCTAAAACTATTTGTTTTTTTTTACATTTGTTTTTTTCCCCTCTGTTATCATTAAAAACTTTTGTACTTGACTTAATCATTACAATAATTCATTATCTAAAGTTATTTTATCCAAACCACTTTCCACTCCTCTAAGTTGATTTATCCCAAGTTATGCCACTTCCCCCTCTCTAAGTGGATTTTCCCAAAACTCTAACTGCAGCTAATTGGAGCTCAAAATAAATGTCCCTACACAACTAAGGGGAGGATTTTATCAAAATCATGCCACTTTCCACTCCTGCAATTGGATTTTATCCAAATCATGCCCCTTTCCACTCCTGCAATTGTATTTTATCCAAATCATGCCACTTTCCACTCCTGCAATTGGATTTTATCCAAATCATGCCACTTCCTCTGCTCTTAGTGAATTTTACTCAAAACTAACAATTTTTGAACATAAATATCTCTACAGCTTTAAGTTGGATTTATCTGAACCAAGCCACTTTCCACTCCTCTAATTCGATTTTACCCAAGATATACCACTTCTCCTTCTCAAAGTGAATTTTACTCAAACTCAGAAAATTTCCAAACATAAATATCTTTACAGCTCTGCTGGTTTTATCCAAACCATGCCGTTATCTTCTTATCAAAGTGGATTCCCAAAACACTAACCACAACTAAAAACAAGTCTCTACCCCTAAGTGGATAGTTTTATCCAAAACAAGCACCTTTTCTCTCCTTTATCTAAAACATGGCACTCTTTACTAAAAAAACAAAACTAACTAAAACTTCGTGGCTAAACGACCCATGAAAGAGCTAGGCCTACACTCTTTTCTGTAAGAAATATTAATTCACACAACTGATTTTTACTAACATAACTTCCCTTTCCATATCTATCACTCATTGTAGAGCTACACATTTGTTAGTTGCTCCCAACATAATTTATATTAGCACGAGAAAGAAGTGAATGAATACTGACAAGCATAGGCAGAGAAGTAACGCGATGAGATGAGTCTTGGTTGAAGATTTCTTTTCAACCTTGGTAACCATCTGAGAGTTACATTGGGGACAAACACAGGGCTGAGGATTAGGTCCCACCTGATTCATAACCACACCTAAAAACAGAAAAAACATTCCTAAAATAAAAACACATCGCCTCCTAATACCAATAACTAATAAATAAACACAATAAACGATAATACTTCAGATGAATAAAATAAATGTATTTTAAGGTAAATGAGAGTCTGTAGTGCATTTTATTTAGCCAGTGAATGGTTGTGCCATTATATCCCGATTGTCCAGTATATTATTAACTATTAAGTAATTCTCTTTCAGGATATTTTTGTTATGTTTATAGTGAAGTACGACTGCTTAACAAATCAATATCTCTTTTAACCCTTCTAGTATCTTTG
The DNA here is from genome assembly GCA_001010745.2 of Gerris buenoi. Lineage (NCBI taxonomy): Eukaryota > Metazoa > Arthropoda > Insecta > Hemiptera > Gerridae > Gerris > Gerris buenoi. Next base: position 120,827 of record KZ651307.1, on the reverse strand, counting down.
ATTTAAACATTCATCCAGTACCCATTGTGTTCTTTATGGTAACAATTTAGTCTTCAACAAATATGATGCCTTATTCCAAACATCTGGGATAGAGTGTGCTCACACAATGTCATTTCTCATAATTTTAGACTCCTTTTTACATAATTCATGCNATGTATAATTATATATATATATATATGGACCTTGTTTAATATACGTAATAATAAAATAATGTGAACCGACTAGGTTTGCCTAATGTTTTGTATTTTCCGTTTTCTCGTGTTTTATACTATGTATACATACGATATTCGCCATTTTACATTCGCAATACTAATAAAATTATACATATTTAAATTCCGATTGTGACTATTGAAAACTTTTTTGGTAAATTTAGGACCTTTGCTCTATTTTACTACGTTTTTATTAGCTTGCTTCTTGTTTGTTTGTCCAGTACAAATCTTGCAAAACTAACTAACTAACTTCCCGAGTAGCTAGACATTTGAAACTTTTAGAATAGATCAGAACACGATGGCAATGCATTATTTTAATACATTTAGCCATATTTCAGCAGAATTTAATTCGTTTTCAGAAAATTTTTCTGTATGGAATGTTAGTTCGGAAAATCCGCAAGTTATTTAATTTGTTTTGAGATAACCCATATTAACGTTTATCATTTTGACAGGTTTAAAATTTATGATTTATGACAGAAAATTTAAAAACGTTGTATTATAAAAAGTTCTTTCTATCTTGTAATTTTTAATATTGCTCATGGACTTTTATTTGTTATAGTCCAGAAGATAGCGTGCAAAAAAGTGTGTGACTAACATCTAGCTAGAATTTGGTATACAAGTCAATCTTTACAGCGCCTTTTAAGACTATGTGGTCGGCTAAGTTCGTCTACGAGGCATAGCTTGGCAGTATGCGTTTGAAAAAAACAAACTGGTGGAGAGCGGCCATATCTCTACAATTATGATGGACAATGTGATTTTCATGGTCCTGAGTACAGAATTAGTTAGTAGACCGAAAATCAAGTTGATGTTAGTTTCTCCCTTGACAGGTGACCGTGACCACGTTGATTTTTAGTAATATTCGAGTAACTAACCTATCAAGTGTGAAAATAACATCGACTTGATTTTTGGTCTAATAACTAATTCTGTACTCGGGATCATGAAAATCATAGTGTCCACCATAATTGGCGGGACATGGCCGCTCTCCACCATTTTGTTTTTTTCAAATGCCTATTGCCAAGCTATTTCCCGCAGACGAACTTAGCTAACCACATATTCTTAAAAGGCTCTCAAAAAGCTTGATGTTAGTCAGACAAATTTTTACACGCTATTTCCTGGACTATTACTGAAATTAACATAATAAATATTCAAAATAATTGAGAAATATGATAACAATAAAATTAATTTACGCGCCTTCATAAGTAACTTAATATTTCAAAGTTTTCTATTTCATTGACATATTTTTTTGTATAAAATTGAAATATTATGTTAGGGTATGTATTACACGCGTAATGTTAACATTAGCTGCATGTAATGTAGTAGAAATGTATATGCGGCAATCTCAACTTATGGGTTCAAACTTATTAATAATTAAATTTAATTGGATATTTTTTTATTATGTAAAGATTTTTATGATTTTCATCGGTAAATCCGGTTTATATTATATTCAAGCGTGCATTTTTTTTTTATTTCCAAAACGTGTTTAAATAATCTTGATAAAGATTCACACATATTATATGATTATATATATATAGCCTGTTACCCTAATTTAAGG
>KZ651307.1:64291-101772 GCA_001010745.2 Gerris buenoi | reverse complement strand
TTACTCTTGTACTATTTTTGAAAATTGTACTTTTTGGGTACAGTGTACATAGTACAAAATTTTTAATATGATAATTCTTCATTTGAAAAGAAGCAAAAATTATTATAAAGAATAACTTTTTCTCGAAAAATGAAATTTTTTGTCATTTACACGTATAGGCAACTCGAACTGGGGACATACTGTATATGTGAGAAAGTTTGTTCAAAAAAAAACAAACTAATAACGATTTTTTATTAGGAATAGATTTCGGTAAATCACCAAAGTGTTAAAACAGCTAAGTGTAGAATTATAAACTAACTAAACTATTTCACTGAACTATATTACTAAACTATGTAATTGCTCATTAGACTCAGATTTACTTCACATCATTTAAAAAAAAAAAAAAAAAAAAAAAAAAAAAAAATCTTAAATACATTGGCTGAAGTAAGCGACACTGTAGGTTTTTGAGGTCAGTGTAATTAAGGCTAGTTTATCTGGATGAGTCAGGAGTCAATTTTTCTTTAGTTAATCACGTGTTTTTTTCATTAGTTAGCTCGTTAACCTAGGTCCAAGTTTTAAATGCTGTATAAATTGAGTCTATATTAAATGGTTATTTATATTTATGTTATGTCGGTCGACTAAAGTCGTCCTTTCAGAATAAGTAGGGTAAACAGTAAACATAGGCCATATATGTTCTACTAATGTGCATCTAACATCATTCTCTTGGCCGAGTGAGATTATTTATGTACCTATATTATATAAGTCACCGTATGTGTGAATGTTTTTTATAGACTCTTCCAAATTTGGCACACAAATTTGTCAGCTTCTTAGTAAACATACTTGAATAGTTACATCCCTATAATATTCACTCATTTTTAAGACAGCAGCAATAATTAAATAAAAATAAAAGCCAAATTCCATTATATTATTAACTAATTATCACTAAATCCTGGATTCACGAATTTACTACTGAACTTGCTTTTATGATGTAAAGCAACAATAAGAAATTTCATTTTTAATTCAAGATGATGGAAACTTAAAATATTTACAGTTGCTATAACTCACAAACTATTTACCAAAACCAGGAAAGGTTTTTAACTTAATAAATTGTACCTGCTTATACGATCATACGTATTTACGATTAGCAAAATGATAAAATATATAATATAGAAGATTAAATTTAGTCTTAACTCATTTTTATAGAATGGTATCTTCTGGCCTTCAATCAATTAAATAATTGGCAATGAAAGAATATTACATCAAAAGCAAGCTATCAATTGTTTAAAACTAATTACAATGTTTTTTTTTAAAGGAAAGTTAATTGAATTGAACAACACTGTGATTGGTAAAAACTTTGTTTCGTATCGTATTGTATTTTTATAAAAACTTTTAAGATAATTGCGTTGTTATTTTGCAATTGGGGATTTTCGGAATTGAGTCATTATCTTTTTAATAAATGATAATGTCATATATTCAAACTTTTATTGTACATTTTTCAACTTATCTATAGTGTAGCTCTCAGCAAACACTTAACGTTATAAACCTGGATATTAACACTAGAATACCTAATATGAGTCATTTTGACTCACTTACGAACTAAAATTTGATTTTCTAATCCCCCACTAGTGGGAGAGACCTGTCAGGACTCTCTACCTGTCAGGAATGCTACCACCAAACACTTGGCTTCAAACCTGCAAAGGGTTGAGATCAGGGCACAACGCACTTCCTCTCTAGGAATTTTTATGTAAACATCAGAGAGTCAGTTTGACTCATGTTAGGTAATGCACATAATTTTTTTTTAGTGAGATGGTGATAATATCCCTTATAAATTACCAAATATTTAAGTTAAATATTGTTATATTTATTCAAATATGTTCAGATTATCTCATTAGTAACTGTTAATCATGATATTAGTAATAATAATCATAAAAATCTTTAATTTTTTTTTAAGTGTGTCAGGATGACTCATGTTAGGTAATAAGCGCCTAGTTTGATAGTTAGGTGTTACTTTTTTAATTAAATTACCAAAAATTTAAGTTAAATACTGTTATATTTATTCAAATATATTCACCTTACCTTATTAGTAATTGTTAAACATGATATTTGAAATAATTGTCATAAAAATCTTTAATTTTTCAGTAAGTGAGTCAAAATTACTCATGTTAGGTAATAAGCGCCTAGTTTGATAGTTAGGTATTCTAGTGTTAAAGGCAATCCATAGCTAGAAATTTAAATTAGAAATATTAGTTTTAGAGGGGAAAATTATTGATAAAATGCATCCTTCTGATATCTTCGGTAACATCGGAAGCAAAATTAGGTTTAAAAATACAAGAGGAAGTCATGTCCGTAGAAAGTGGAATGGAAATTGAAGGTTTACCATCTAATTTAACCATCTGTTTATTAACTTTCACGTACCTTTCCAAATTTTATCATGGTGGAATAAGCAATTGTGATAAGTATGGACGTCATAAAAAAAATATAATGAAGGCCTACATCACATAAGCTAATCAATTTTTTTCTTTCACTCTATACGAAGATCTTTGTTTAGAACGCTGATAACGTTTCTAAAGATATAGTCGCATCTTTGTTTACACTCAAACAGATCTTTTATCTGTGTTTAGTTGAATCAGGCAAGTGTAGCAGTGAACCGTGTATTTGTGTAACAGTTTTATAATGTAGCAGTGTAAGAAGTCTTAGACTGATCTGAAACAATCAAGGACACAAAGACGTGTATCTGTCTTAGTCTTAGCACAGAGAACTTGTGTAAATTTGGTTCAGGGCCGGAGATGATGTCATTCAATCTTCAACTCATGGACACACTTATATTTTTGTCCTTTTATAAACATCTAGACAAATTCTCTACTATTGAGGTCTAAAAGGGTATTTTGTCAAGAAACGTTTCTAATTTGGAGACTTAAAACAATGTCGTTCTTCAAAATGTGATTTCGGAAGTATAAATGGCGAACGGATTAATGATGGAGCTGATAAACACAACATATACGACTTTTATAGTTGTTAGTATTACTAGTTCTCTACATTGTTGTAATTTTAGACTACGTCGTATTTACATTGTTAGATAAATGTTGATACGACTCATAACAGCTATAAAACACAACTGTTTTGTAAGCGTATAAATATCTTGATGAAATAAAAAACTAAATTTAAAGGAAGAGAAAGGCAAAACAGTTATTAATTATGTTTAGCCTTGAATAAGAAAAGGATGTTTTGTATTACTTTAAGATCTTTAAATAGATCTGAACAAAAAACACAGCCCCCAATTATATTGTTTGTCAAAAATCTCTGCCATATGAGTTTTGGTACCTTGAAAGTAGAAACTATTTAAGTACTATTTTTTTGTAGATTTTCGAGTGTTTTTGATTATTTTCCATGGGTTTACCCTTTAACGCACGGTGGTCAATATATTAACCACCCCCAAAATCCTAAAAAATCACTTCTGAAATTTTAAAAGAAAGTTTATTTGAGTTGACCATCTGATAAAATAGTCAAAAAAGGTCCCCCCAAAAATATTTAAAAAAATATGGTAATCATTATTATGCAGGTAAACAAATAATAGTGGTGGTTAATATATTAACCACCGTGCAACTAGGGATAAGACATTAAAGTAAAAGTATCATTCCTCTAGTGCTAGTGCTTCAGGGGTAGTTATTTTTACCACAAAAAATGTATTCTCATTAACATTCAATACTAGAAATATTTTCTGAAGACTAAAGTGTGGTGTGTAAAAAATTAATCCCTGCGAGAATATAAAATTAGCATAAATTTTCTTAACATATTATCCACATGACAAGGAAATAGGAGTGGATGTTTCTTTAATTTTTTTAGCTTTTAGTATCTTTGAGACAAAGGAATATCACCTCTAAAATGTATTAATTTTATAGATAATAAGCTTTCAAATGTATAAATCTTAAAGATAAACTGTTTTGACAAAGTAATATAATCTCTTGAGTGAATAAATCAAGCGAATTGTGCTGCCAAGCGATTCTCGACTGTATCGCCCACTACAGATTAGCCTGTATAATATTATCACAAGGTGTAAAAACTAGGGGGTGGTCAATATACTAACCACCGTGCAATCAGGGAAGCGACATAACCTGTTGCCCTTGTAAGCACTCCAAAGAAACGTAAATAACTCACGAGCCCTAATAAATATAACTCATATAGCACTACTTATGCAATTAACAAACCTTAATGAGTATTTATACAAAATTCCATGTGAATATATTAAGTAACAAAGCCACAAAGTAGAAAAAACTGAGGTAGCCATACCCACACTAACATTGTTTACACTACTAAATTTCGTGATTTTATAAATAATAATTGATATTTTGTTTAAGAAAACAATATTTATAATAAATATAAAGTATATATAACTACTTACCAGAGTTTTGTGAGGAAAAGATGAGAACAACACAGAAAAAACAAAAAAAGTTAACACTAACACGCAACAAGTTGAAGACAAAAACGTTCGAAAGCAGAGAATGGTGGTTAATATATCGACCACTTCTGTCATTTCGATGTTTTCTGCGCATGTCACGTTATAATCGACCCAATATATCGATATTTCTTGCTTTTCTAAAACCCACCATACACCCTGCACCATTCTCCGTATTTTTATTTTATTTTTAGAGGGGTGGTTAAAATATCGACCACCGTGCAACTAGGGACACCCAGGTTTCTTCAGGCGTGCGTTAAAGGGTTTAGGAAACACAGAATCTGTGACAATTTACAATCACATACGTTAGACAAAAATGAAGTTGTGCTTATTCTATTCAAGATGACAACTATGATTCCAACTCCAACGTTGTTCCATTTGATATATGAGGTTTTTCCGACACATTATTAATTGTTAATTTTAGAAACTTTTGCAATTGATATTCCAGCGGCGAAGCGATATATTGTGCTGTAATATTGTATGCATAATATGGGCACATTATTATCTCTCTTTTTTGGACAATAGTAAGTAAAGTCTATAGTGGCCGGTATTTGAAAAAGTGCCAAAATTAGCTTAAGGAAGGTAACATTATTTTAGTGCCTGCTATATTCATGATGTCTTCTCTTAATGTTTTCGGTGTCCGTGTTTTTTTTAATTTATTTTAAATTCCCTAATTTTTATTATTCTGCTAGAGTGAAACCTTGTAGAGAATCTCATTAACTTCCTAACATCCAAGGTTAATCCTGGTTCTTAAATTAAATTTTATTTTCTTTTATTTGTAACGTTAATAAAAGTATATACAAGTAAATAAAATATGTTGTTTATAAACCACGCATAAATATATACTCATCCATAAAAGATTAAGATTTCTTTTATTATTTTATTTTTTTGGTGGTGGCAAAACTTACTAACCAGTGTAGGTGCATTGAGTACACTTTCTGGAAAACTTACTCATTTACTTACCTTTCAAAAAGTATTCATAACTTTACCCATTTATTTTGCCATATTTTGAGTAATAACCGACGGAAGCTAGAAAAATAATTGTAAATTCCAGAAATATCGTACCATATAGCAATCTAAGGAGGATCTAAGTCCGGAAACGGCTTAATATCTCCGGTTATAATTGAGATATTAAGTTCCAGTTTGCGGGTATCTTTATCATTCATAAAAAAACTACTTTTTTCTTGGGTAATAATTTTTACCGTCATATTGGTTGCCGCCATATTGGATCCAACTTTAAAATTTTAAATTGAAACACCCATAAAATGATACATATTTGGAAAGAGCTTAAAAAAGAAAACATTTGCCGCAAACTTGAACTTTCTATCTTCTACAGTTCCAAAATGGCGGACTCTCAAAGTTTAAAATTTTTTTTAAACTTCGTATTTTTCTGGATTTTACAATAATTTTTCTAACTTCCATAGGTTATTACTCAAAATATGGCCAAAAAAATGGGTAAAGTTATGAATACTTTTTGAAAGGTAAGTAAATTAAAAAGTTTTCCAGAAAGTGTACTCAATGCACCTACACTGGTTAGTAAGTTTTGCCACCACCAAAAAAATAAAATAATAAAAGAATTCTCAATAATTTCGATAAAAATGAGTAATCAGCATATGCTGATCTGAATTAAAGGAATTAATGTTACTTTTCTTTTAGGAAATTTTCTAAGCTTTCCGACGATAATAATATCATTATTTTAGCATTCATATTTTAGGAGCAACAATTCGATTTATGATCATGAAGTTTAATCCCGAGGCATAGCCGAGGGAGTTAATTATAGCGAGGGTGCTATGACCTCTTAGTTCATATTTAAAATAAATTTATTGCTAACAACATGTTTTTTACTTTTCCCCATCTTCTCTGAAGGTATACAGGGTGATTGGCGATACATGCACAAAAATAAATAGCGTGATTCTAATCATCATTGACTACAAAAAAACGTCATACAAACCATGGGTCTATTCTCAACCGTTTTCCCACTAGGTCAAATTTTATGATTTTTTTTTTAGTTTTTTTAAGTTAATAACTATGTAATTATAACAATAACTCAAATGTTTAATAATACACAAAATGACTAACTGAATAATATTTAATTTATTTCATTCATTTCGAAATCAAAAACATAAATATAACCTGATGGGATGTAACCTACCTCTTTTCTACAAGGACTCTTTTCTATAAGTTTTGTTTAAACTCAGTTATGAAGTCATACGACATTTTAAAATGACGATAAAAATTAAAGTATCACGGCAATCAAAAGTACGTGTCATTTAAACTCTGTAATATTTAATAAAAAAAACTTTTAACCTGTCGAGTCATTGAGTTAATAAAAAACTGCTATTAGTTACGAAACAGGCAACACTGATTTTTTTAAGAATAATAAGTTGGCTCTACTGTTACTTTCCACCACGATTTTTACTTTCCGCCACGATTTTTACTTTCCACCACGATTTTCACAACTAGGCTGTAATAGGATCCTTTCCTCCCTATAAAGTAGGGTGGTAAGTTAATGTTTCCTCCCTTCTGGAGGAAAACTAATGTTTCAACCTATATTTTCAAAAGTACTCATCTGATTTTTAGGAGATGGTTTGTGGTAGACCGCAGATAGCCCTAGATTACTGTCTTGGAATTTTTGAAATCGGAGACATAACAGATTTTTGTTCCTCAGAACGATCACATAGCTTCCTTACCTTCAGTAAGTTCGGAAGCAAAATGGGAAAACAAATAAATAAATGAGACATTAGTAGGTTATAATAAAAGCATAATTCAATATAGCAGAATATTTTTTGTTAATCTTGTTTGAACAATGTTATTCTCTTATTTTATTTTGCGCCGTTCTGTTACATTTTTTATTTAATTCTCTAATATTTACATGTTTTAATAATTTATATTTATATTTTTTTCAATAATCGGTCTTTTTATGATTAAGATACGTCCATACTTTAATGATTTTGGCTTAACGCTCCCGTGCCTACTATAAAATACAGACGACAGAGACATTTTTAATTACAACCTTTTTGGGCTAAGGCTAAGAAGACATTAAAACGTGTAAAAAAATCATCAAAACCACAAAATAAAATTGTTTCGTCTTCAAAAAGCTTTTTATGTGTGTATCATATACGTATACGTATCAGGTAGGTATAAGAGAAAAATTTTATAATAATATAATATACACCTCAGTGAACTCACTGATCGAATGATCAGTTATGAAATAAAATAAAGTAAGTAATAATATCTAATTTCTTATTTTTAAAATAGTATAATAATCCTTCTTTATATTGTTACTTCCCTATGCTTTAGAATATAAATGACTTTGACTAAATAACTATTAAGACAAAGGGATGTTTAGTCTAATATACTTTGGGACAAAGGAATATCACACTTCTGTTTTTATAAGGGGAGTAACAGTTTGAAGATGAACATTCCGTACACCTTTAGATTGTTACTCCCCTCTGTTTTTAATATGAAGGGAATAACAGTCTAAAGAAGCACAGTTAAAATTTTGTTTTTAGAGTTTCGAGGTCATCCCAGAATCCCTTTTGTAATTAAAAAATCGAAATCAAACTAAATATTGACATGTTAATATCTAATATACAAAGAAACTAGATTAATTATCATGAATAAAAGTATAAATGTTTAGTATTGAATAGTGATTGATGAGTAAACAAGAAATGATGTTTAAGTATAATCAATTATTCATCACTTCTTAATTTGTTTCGTATTGATTGAGGTTGTGTTGGTATACAATCAATTTCACGTTCAGTATTATTTTAATAATGTGAAAGATAGTCAATGCTCGTGAGTAAATAAGCCTTGAATAGACTCTTGCATACAATAGATTATAGATCAATCAATAATTAATTCACAACAGTCTACAACCAACTAAAATACCGTCTATGGAGGTCATCTTACTGTAACAACATAAATTCTCTTTTTATGTTAATTGAAAAATTATTTCTAATAGAAATAGCGTTATATTCTTTATTCTATAATAAATCAGGCATTAGTATATGCATGTCACTAAAAAAGAAAAAAACTAAAAATAATCTTGCAATAAATCCACTTGTTTTTTTTTTTTTGATCCGATTTCATTTGGTCGGAATCAAATTTTTTTAACAAACGCAAAATGGTCTGTGAATTTTTGAAACTGTCAAAATAATTGTTTTATTCTTAACATGCATTATAGTGTCGATTTGTCAACATTAAAGCCTCGTCCACACTGCCGATCCGAACACGGGAAACGAGCCGAGCATGTTCGGTTCGGCGTTCTAGTGTCAACCCCGAGCCGAACATCGGAAAGGCCGAAATCAGCACGATCCACAACAAACGGGCAAACATAAAAAAATGATAACAGACAAAAAAATAATCAATTTGTTTTGTTTTTTTTTATGTATGTAAACTGCAATAATTGGTGAAGGTTACAGGAAGGTTCACGCCTGCTCGGCTCGGTTCGTGCGTCCGTCCACACTACCAAAACACCGAACCGAACATCCCTTTGATGTTTCGGCAAAATACCGACAACAACCGGATCGGGGTGCCGAACATAGTTTGATTGTTTGGCGCCTGCGTAGAGACAAATGCTCGGCTCGTTTCTCTGTTTGGTTCAGCAGTCTGGACGAGGCTTTAAAGAGCACAGACGGTTGAAATTAATTCGGTGCTATCTGCGAGCTACTTTACACAAACTATCGAAATTTCATAATAAATAACAAGATAAAAAGAACTTTTTATGAATGTACTACGTTTTTAAATTTGTTGTCATTAATAAATTAGAAACCCGTCAAAATGAAAATAGTAAACATGGGATATGTCAAAACAAATTAAAATAACTTGCGGATTTTTTTCGAACTTAGCTTTCCGTACAGCAAAATTTGCTATAAACGAATTAAATTCTGCTGAAATATGGCTAAAGGTATTAAAATAATGCATTGTCATCGTGTTCTGAGCTACTCTAAAAGTTTCAAATGTCTAGCTACTCGGGGAGTTAGTTAAAAATCGATTGCAAGATTTGTACTGGACAAACAAACAAACAAGAAAGCAAGCTAATAAAAACGTAGTAAAAAATCAGATAAGTGTTTTTGAAGATATAGATGTAAATAAATGTAGATGTTTTTGCGCATGTGGAAGAGAAACAATTAAAAAATTTGGATAACAATAGGTTATAATTAAAGTATGCTAAATAGGTCGCGTGGAAGCAATGTGCAACTAATTGTCAGATTATTATAGTTCGAACGAATAATGTTTCTGTTTACAGTTTGTATTCTCAATACAATGTTATTTGATATTATCAGTGAAAAGTTTGAGAGTATTTTGAAGGCAGCCAGTTGTAGTATAAGAACTAACAACCTTGACTTTAGCCCTAGCTCAAGCTATAAATGCATCGTCTGTGTTTTGTTTCAACCTTGAGATCCACTATAATTATTTATACATTTAAGAAACCATAGCAACATATCTGCCACAGAGTCTTGAAGAGTAATAAATATAGCTTGGCATTTCTTTCCTTACCAGAAATACCCCCACAGCCTACAGCTTTGAAATGCAGAAGAGCTGAACAGAAGAATTACAAACAATTATATGTTATGTTAGTAGAGTCTTTGAAATGATTAGTTGTTATCAACTCTTTGATAACAAACTTGATGATATCATCAGTTCTTACTGATTATGATGAACTAAATAAAATGCTCAAAACTCATCTCTATAAAATATAAAATATTGTGGGTACATATGAACATATGAATAAAGTTGAAATGAATCACATTATTTATGCCATTTATTTAAGAGGAAAATATAGATAAAAATATTTTTTAAATATTTAAAAAAAGTATTTATTAAAAATAATAAATAATAATACTAAAAATAAATTATTATTACCAAAACGTTGAGATTAAGACCTTTCCATTTTAAAAATGTTTTAATTACTTTGTTGATGGATTATTAGGCGTAACCATACAGGGCCGCTTTTAAGCACAGGCTACATAGGCTGCAGCCTAGGGGCCCGCACCACAAGGGGGCCCGCACCACAAGAAAGATAAAAAAGGTGAAGAAAAAAAAAAAAAATCGGAGGTAAAAAAAAAACTTGGAGTTAGAAAAGGGACAAAATTAAAAGAAACTTATTCCTCGTATTTGTACTTAGCGGAGATCATGCAATAAATAGGTATTGATTATTTAGAAAAAAGTTAATCATGATGAGTTGATAGTTAAAGATGGTTGTTGTATTTTAGTAAGAGAATAGTCCTGTTCTCTCTTATCACTTAAGTCTACCCCATTTAAAACATTATAAAATATGTCACTTCATTGCACAAAAACATCTGTTTGAATCAGGTTGAAACTGCTCAAATCTGTTTCAATTGTACTTTCAAGTTTTATTAAAATCGTCACGTTAGAACGTATGATATCAGTAAAAACGTTCTTTTTTCTATTTTAAACATTTAGGCCCGCTTTTTAATAAAATTAGCGACATTTAACACTTCAAAGCAATGCCAGATAGAAGAAGTTAAAATTTTTTCCCTGACCTTAAATTGCAATATTTACATTTGAAGCTTACGTTTACGCGAGCATTGCACGCGAACGCTTAAGTAGATAACATTGTTTAATGATTGTGATTGGTAACATGAGTACAAAATTTCAACTAAATCGGTCATTATTTATTCAAGTCATCGGTTGATTTCGTGACGGTTGGTTTTGTGACGGCCTTTTATTCGGATTCACACTAGACGCTGTAACGTGTCATAAAGTACTTCATTCCATAAACACCATTTTCGGACGTTTATCCTTAACAAGCAAGTTCAAATACTACGCTCCTTGATATATAAAACTGCCAAGGAAACCTGGCAAAGAATATAATTTTTAATTGAATGATACGAAACCCTTACTATATCCTTTTCAGTTTCCACCCCTGTACAACAAACCCCTGATTTTAAGCGCAGTTTCAAAGATGTATGTCCCTGTATCTTAATTAGACCATTCATTTATGATCTCCGTTAACGCTCTACTAAAGGATTTTGATGTAGAGAACTATAATTAGTAATGTTCGATTCTCTACGCGATTTGCTTCAAGGATATTTATGGTAAGAAGCGTAGTATTTGATCATTTTAAGTATAAATGTCTAAATTTTTACTTTCTCATATAAAGAGAAAGTATTGTGATGGCGCGAAAATTCGATTTTGATGGATTTACACGTTTTGAGGTCCCCTGAGCCCAAAAAGTGGTTTTTAAAAAATGTCTGTCTGCGCAGACGCCTGGAGCCTAAACTGGGCCGATTTAAACGAAATTTGGCATACATGTTCACAAAAATCATACCCCGAGGCGAAATCGAGAAATTAATTTTAACTCCAAATTTAGGGGCGCTACCCCCCAAAAACTCTGAAAAAAACATGAAAAGAAATTATTTTTCCAAAAACCGTTCCGACGACTTTTATTTGAAAAATCCCATAACGTAATCCACTTAAATACGAATCTAATGATATAAGCCGTTATCCCGGGAAAATCTAGTTCCTGAGAAAATAGCTTAGAAAGCAGTCAGAGAGAGGCCGGGTTCGATTTCCCGCCCAGGAGAAGTTATTTTTATGTTAAATTTTGATGAAATATAATAATTATATGTACCACAAAAATTATTAAATGGAAAACACTGGGCTAAGTAATTATGATCTCGTATATGAGAAAGTTTTTCTGAGTTGTCTCGGACCGATTTATTTTTTATTTTTTGCTCAGCTAACAAATTAGAGAAGACATTATGACTACTTAATTATAGGAGAGTTTGACGCTTTTTAGTGATTCTTTATCTAAGGCCTAAGTGAATCAAACTCAAAAATAAAAATTAATTGTTTGCTTAGTGAAACTTTGTCACAGTGGATAAAACTCAAATAGAAAATTTAGTCGCCTCTTCCGTGACACTTTATCACAGTGTCGCCGTGACTAAAACTCAAAAAGCATTAGTCCTTTCTTCAGTGATACTTTATCTCAGTGTCACAGTGAATAAAACTCAAATAGGAAATTTAGTATTTTCTTCAGCGAAACTTTATCACTGCTTTAACTCAACTTTTATTATTCTTAACATCTATAAAAGACTGAAAGATGGAAGAAACTAGGAAATACATGACTACTAGTAGTTCTGTGAACAGTAGACCTCGCTCGTTAAAATTACAAGTCGGTTTTTGAGTTTAGGTTCACAAAAACTATTTATCGTTCAAAAGGGTTTGAAGCGTGACTTTTTTGGATAAACATTTACATCTTTTAAAAGTACGCTTTAAGGGCTTTCCAACGATACCAAACATGGCCTGCCAGCTACAATTTTTTTTTTCTCTTAAACAAAGGTACACCAATTTGTACCCCTCGTGTACCCGGTATAGTTATAAATTTAAGCTTTTCTTTTCACGTACACTTTACTACAACAAAGTACTAAATACCATATAGGTTTCAGCCCGATCCTATGAAATGCAAAAACGGTATAGTATAAAGACTAAAAAGTAGCATTTTTCGACCGATTTTTCTAAACCGGTACAATAAGTACTAAAATAAGTAGTAATAAAAAATAAATTTCAATGAAATGGGTACAATGGCAATAGAACCCACACACTTTTGAGTACAAATCTGCAATTTTTTATTTTTTTATTTTTAGAGTGCGCCCTACAACTACCGTGGCACTAAAAGTACCTCTGTACCCGAATCCACAAAGGTACAGGTACGAAAAGGGTCCCGTGCGTTCAAGTATTATTTAGAGCAACTTTTGACTGAAGGAAATTGTCGTGCTGATAAATCCCTCGACGCTATTAGCCCCACAGTGGGGTAACCTACCCCCTACCCGGCACTCTAAAAGTACAAAAGGGTACTAAAGTACCAACCTAGTATATTTTTTCGAAAATATTTTTTTACACATTTAGTACATTTTTAGAGGCCTTTCCAACAATACCTCTGTCGAATTGGTACGACGTCCCCTTCTAGTTGCGACTACTCAAGGAGGACGTCCTTCACATAGACGTAGCTCCCGAAGTAGGAATCGGAAATATAAAAACATAACGGATTCTTAAACACGACAATTTGACCTAAAGTTTGGTACCCTTTTGAACTCCGTCCGATTAAAATTGCGAATGGTACAGAAGGTCAAATTCGAAATTTCGGAAAAACACGATTTTCGTGTGTTTTTCGCCGAGGTACTCGACTTCCCCGTCTCAGAGGTACTAAAAAAAAAGGATTGCGCTTACCCCTTGAACATGACATTTTTAGAGCATACAAAGCGGAATAAAAGAGTACTTTTTTTTTCACCGTAAGTACCACCTATGTACCGTCTTGTACCTCGGAATTTAATGTAACATATCTCAAAAAGTAATTGTACCATCGAGTTTAAAAGCAAAACGCCAGGAGCAGCATTTCATAGGCTTTTAGGGCTCAAAAATCCAATAGCGTCGTATAAAAGCCCTAGGAGGAGATACGTGAACCATGTAGAAAAACGTTTGAAAAAAAGTGGTAAAAAGTGTTTTTTCGCTTTTAAGGGCCTGAAACGTGAAAATTTTAAAAATATTTTTTCATCACTTTTGTACACTTCCAAAGGGCTTTCCAACGATATACGACACCCCGTACCAAATATCTCCGGTTTTTTGATCGGCGAAAAAAAATATTTCCGATGTCGGCCCTAAGCGGGGGTGCACGTAAAAAAAAAGTTCTCGTTACCGGCTATGGACCTCTTCAGGGTCTACAAAAGCCTTGAAAAAAAATTTGAAATTTTCAATTATTTCAAAAGATATATGTAAAAACGTGTTAAAAAAACTCACTTTTTGACCGTAGACAATTTCCCGTTTAAATTAAACCCGTTTCCCTGAAAATTTCCCGGCATTAAGAATTTTTCCCTAAAAATACACTATAACCTTAACAATTTTCAGAAAACTGCATGCCTTTACGACAAACACACCCATCAGTACAAAAATCCAAATAACACTCTATTTTACCCTTTAGGGCCGATTTTCACCCTTAAGGAGTGGTTTAAAAGTGCCCTTACCCTATGTTTGGTCAAGCGATTTTTAAGGTTCCTAACCGATTTTGACATTACCAACTCGAAATTTTTCCGAAAATCAAGAGGCGGGGTATAATTATTTTTTTGTTTTTTGCAGTGGCGCCTTAAAATACAGTAAATGTTTACCCCCCCTCCCCCATCTGACGTACAATGAGTAGTTGCGCCCCCGCCCCACACCACAGCTCGGTCGGCCTGCGGCCTCCCTCGCAAAGACAGTCGATGTACATTTAGGAGACAGACAGACGAAATGCCAAACGGTCGAGTTAAATCAAAGACCTCGCTACGCTCGGTCAATAAACTTAAAATACATATTATGAAATATAAAAAAAATCGACTAACTCGATCAAATCTTTTTTATATATGGAACTTATTATATAGTAAAACTGAATTTATTTTTTTATTTAATTATATTTAATTTAATTGATTAATTATCAAACAAATATGTATATCAAATGTGTCGACAGGTGGTTAATCATTTGGTTTCTATAACCATCGGGACTAAATTTATTTATTTTTATCAATAACTCAGAAATTAGATATTTCCTGTCATCTTGATACGGCTAGGCCGATTATGCTGGGTAACAAACTCTACCTCATTCTATCTCACTATCTCTATCTCTATCTCACTATCTGTATCTCGCACTATCATTATCTCGCTATCTCTATCTCACTATCCATTCGAATTGTCCATTGACTCTTGTGTGCGGTGAAAGCACATACTTGGCCAATTTATTTTTTATTAAAACGTATTTACACGCTTTAAGGGTCAATGGGCAATTCGAACTAAAAGAATTAGCAAAGATCTCGAGTTATAAACGCGTCATGATACACTGATAACAGGAAAAACACTTGGATTTGATTTGATTAAACATTGACTTAATGATAATTCTATTATTCTAAAAGCTTCAATAAAACTCATATAACATCCATCCAGTTTAATTTTAAAAATCTTTAAATTAATTTTTTTACAAATTCATATTTTTTCAATAATTGTGTGTGACGTATAGATAATATATAATACATTTTTCAAACCAGTTTCCGACTACCAAGAAATCTGAAACTATCCTACATTATGTATTCACTACGACATTGAAAGTAAATATAAAACACGCGAAACACAAACAAAAATATAGGTATCTTCAAAGTTACGAGTTATCGAATGAAATCAATAATACATTTTTATGGAACGCTTCTATATAGATTTTGATAGTTCAAGGATTCCAAATTCCATTCGAAATTTAAACTAAATCAATTAATCTACTATTGACTGATTATAGTTCTATCATTAATAATACATAATATGTGCAAGTTTCAACTTTCTAGGTAGTAGGGAAGAGGGTCAAATTTGGTTAAAAAATTTTCAGAAATGTATCGATTTATTGGCTAATGTAAAAATTTAATAAAGCTAATTATTGTATTGTCATGGTAAATACATAATCTATGCAAGTTTTATCTTTCTCGATGGTCGGAAAGTATTTCAATTATAAATTACAAGATTTGGAGACAAACCAAACAAACATAAACCAAGATTAAGTTACAATTAAAGCGAGTGATGAACATCCGCAATTGTTAAAATCAATCTCAAATCTTTTTAATATAAAAAAACTCTGACTAACCTTTGTCACCTACGTAACCTTTTCATTTATGGGAAACACTATCTGTTATCTGTTTCCAGGTTATCACGCGCTTAAATTTATTTAAGCTATTAATTGTTCTACATTTTATCATAATACGCTATTATAATCATTTCTATCTTGTAGAAAACCGACCTAACGTCCATTACAATTAAATTAATCTTGATCAATATCTTAAAAAATTTATATTTCTCGGAAAAGGACTCATGCACATGCAATACTTATATTCACATAAATATAGACTAGGTTTTAGATTTTGCTTCCAAGCTTACCGAAGATAACGGAAGCTAGGTAATCGTTCCGAAGAAAGAACATTTTTTAGGTCTCCGATTTCACAAATGCCGAAAACGTTTCCTACATCAAGAGACATTTTTGGTTCCGTGTCTGTCAGTCGGTCAGTCGGGCTGTCGCTCAATGTTTGCCACCAATATACCTTAAAAACCTACCTCATCTGATTTTATTGAAATTTGGATGGTAGGTCCATAATAAGTCCATTGTTTGTTCATATAAGTTTAACCTTCAGCGCATAATTGTTTCTCTTCCCCATGCGCACAAATATACCTTTATTTACACCTATATCATCAAAAGCACTAATCTGATTTTCATGAAATTTGGATGGTTTGTCAAAAGTACCCTGCAGATGGCCCCAAATTAATTTCAACCGACTGCGCTTCTTAATCATAATTTTGATAAATTGATATATCAATAAGGTAAAAAAAAGCAAAATAATTTTGGGAGGAAAATTAAATAAATGTGACAATAATAGGTTTTGATCAAATCAAATCATTATAGTATACAAAATAGAACAGGAGGAAGCTATATGCTACACAAATAATTGGCACAGTATTATTAATCAAAATCGTCAGAATCGTTTTCGAGAAGTATATGTGTATTGAAAAAATTTGATTTCTCTGAGCATCTATACCTACAAAATTTATTCAAAATAGGGGCCCTTTTTCTGGGCCAGTAGTTTAGGTTCCATACGTCTACCAGACTATATATAAAGACGACAAAAAGGCTTTTTGACTCATAAAAAAGACTGGGGTTTCTTTTATACCTTTATATACATACTTCTTTTATACCTATATACATATATATACAAACATTAGTGCCCTCATGTAAAATTAGAATAATTTATTCTGTTGTACACAAGAATAGTATATTATCCAGTATACTAATTATTGTAACATTTCAACGCTTTAGAATTAATTATTTATTTATTCTATTAAAAATATATAGGTTAATGGTAATATTATTCATTATGAATAATCAATTAACACAGTTTGTTACGGTATTTGAATTGAATTGACACCTCAAAACACTTTAGTCGTAGTGTTATTTATAAAACAAATTGGTATTACAATAATAAATCTTATAATTGGTTTGTCAATTAGTAATTAGTGTGCCACATTGCTTCAACTTAATAAATGGGAATACCATGGGAAATTAAAAGTGTGGGTTGTGTGGGTCATTTTCGATTTTCCCTTCAATACAAAGTGGGGGTCACACTTATTTTTATTTAAAATTAGACCAAACATCAGGCTGTTTCTTCAAAATTCACTTTTAAAGTTATATAGGTGTGTAGAAAAAGCAATCCGAGCACAAGAAAAAAGTCTCAAATATGCTCTATTTAATAATTTTAAGTTGTTTTCCCGGGAAAAATCTAGTTTATTAGGAAATAGTGACACATAATGGCAAATGGTTAGAGTTTAGGTTCAATTCTGGGAGGAATTGAACGATTGAAACTAAATAATATATGTTTTTTAAAAAGAATTATTAATAATCTTACCTTTATATGTTTTATTTCTTTACAAATTACGACAACAGAAATTGAAACACCGATTTTAAAATCAAATTACTAAACAAAACACTTAATTAGAATTAAAACCAAATAATACAAAATTATTACACAAAAAGAGAATAACAATTATTATTTTGTAAAAAAAGTACAAAGACAAAAATACTTAGGCCGGAGCTCCGAACGGAACACTACAACAGTAAATGAGCGACTAAAAATATAGTATAAACTCCACACTTAAGTCTACAAGATAAATTAAATAATCGATTTAAAATGAAGAACGAACGATATATCGATTAGTTTGAGTGGGAGACAGAGGCGATTTTTTTTAAATAAATACCATCAGAATTCGTTCAAGTGTTTATATTATTGAAAGGTTTTTAATGATTAGATAATAAAGATTATTTTAAAGGGGGGATAAATGCTAAAATAATCGTTAAAAAGTAATTTTTGTTAAAAAAAAAAAATATATAATAAAATGAGAAGGTTTTTTGTTGGGACGTGACAGCGATTCAAAAATAGGTATGACACACCCGCTGTGTATTCCTAAAGCTCCCACTCCGGACTCCCCGGAGTATTACTGAAGACCTTGATAATAAATTCCCCTTGCTTTAACTTGTCTTCCCCCATCTAAACATTAAAAAAAAACCATCAAACTGACAGACAACAAATAAAAAAAAAAGAAACAGATCTCTCGAAAATCCTCCAACTTCCATCCAAGGCCACAGCTTAACTCCAACTCGAACAGAAATAAAATCGTTACCTCGAATCAACAACTTAAAAGCATTATATCGATCGTTATAATGAACTAATTTCTTAAAATATTGCGGTTCGAGAAAGGAATGCCATTTATATTAATTTGTGAATTACAGTAAATCATTTATTTTGTTTTTAACTATTCCCATAATTACTTTTATAAGATGTTATTACGAATTTGACATAGTTAGTTTTTTTTTATCGTCAATTGAAGCTTTTTAATTAAATTGCGTGAAATTAAATTTATAAATGATAAAATCAATTTTGGCTAAAATTAATTTATGATGTTATTGCTTTTTTTAAATAACTCATATTATTTTAGAGCGTAATTACAACAGTTTTTCTTTATAAACCACAAATTTATCTTGAAAAACGATAGTCACCCTTTCTTATTGAAATTTGGATGGTTAGACATAATAAGCCAACTTTTGATCTCATAATAATTTAATTATGGCAGATGGTCGTAAAAAAATATATTAAATTCCGTGATAGGACAGGAGGAAGCTATATGCCACACTAATTGACAGATTATAGTGTGGTTTGTCAATTAGTGTAAGTGGCACATAGCATCTTCTGGTGCAATCACGGAATTAAGGTAAATTGAAACCTGTAAACCAATGCAAATTACAATTAGATAATTGACCGAGCGTAGCGAGGTCTTTGTTTTAACTCGACCGTTTGGCATTTCGTCTGTCTGTCTCCTAAATGTACATCGACTGTCTTTGCGAGGGAGGCCGCAGGCCGACCGAGCTGTGGTGTGGGGCGGGGGCGCAACTACTCATTGTACGTCAGATGGGGGAGGGGGGGTAAACATTTACTGTATTTTAAGGCGCCACTGCAAAAAACAAAAAAATAATTATACCCCGCCTCTTGATTTTCGGAAAAATTTCGAGTTGGTAATGTCAAAATCGGTTAGGAACCTTAAAAATCGCTTGACCAAACATAGGGTAAGGGCACTTTTAAACCACTCCTTAAGGGTGAAAATCGGCCCTAAAGGGTAAAATAGAGTGTTATTTGGATTTTTGTACTGATGGGTGTGTTTGTCGTAAAGGCATGCAGTTTTCTGAAAATTGTTAAGGTTATAGTGTATTTTTAGGGAAAAATTCTTAATGCCGGGAAATTTTCAGGGAAACGGGTTTAATTTAAACGGGAAATTGTCTACGGTCAAAAAGTGAGTTTTTTTAACACGTTTTTACATATATCTTTTGAAATAATTGAAAATTTCAAATTTTTTTTCAAGGCTTTTGTAGACCCTGAAGAGGTCCATAGCCGGTAACGAGAACTTTTTTTTTACGTGCACCCCCGCTTAGGGCCGACATCGGAAATATTTTTTTTCGCCGATCAAAAAACCGGAGATATTTGGTACGGGGTGTCGTATATCGTTGGAAAGCCCTTTGGAAGTGTACAAAAGTGATGAAAAAATATTTTTAAAATTTTCACGTTTCAGGCCCTTAAAAGCGAAAAAACACTTTTTACCACTTTTTTTCAAACGTTTTTCTACATGGTTCACGTATCTCCTCCTAGGGCTTTTATACGACGCTATTGGATTTTTGAGCCCTAAAAGCCTATGAAATGCTGCTCCTGGCGTTTTGCTTTTAAACTCGATGGTACAATTACTTTTTGAGATATGTTACATTAAATTCCGAGGTACAAGACGGTACATAGGTGGTACTTACGGTGAAAAAAAAAGTACTCTTTTATTCCGCTTTGTATGCTCTAAAAATGTCATGTTCAAGGGGTAAGCGCAATCCTTTTTTTTTAGTACCTCTGAGACGGGGAAGTCGAGTACCTCGGCGAAAAACACACGAAAATCGTGTTTTTCCGAAATTTCGAATTTGACCTTCTGTACCATTCGCAATTTTAATCGGACGGAGTTCAAAAGGGTACCAAACTTTAGGTCAAATTGTCGTGTTTAAGAATCCGTTATGTTTTTATATTTCCGATTCCTACTTCGGGAGCTACGTCTATGTGAAGGACGTCCTCCTTGAGTAGTCGCAACTAGAAGGGGACGTCGTACCAATTCGACAGAGGTATTGTTGGAAAGGCCTCTAAAAATGTACTAAATGTGTAAAAAAATATTTTCGAAAAAATATACTAGGTTGGTACTTTAGTACCCTTTTGTACTTTTAGAGTGCCGGGTAGGGGGTAGGTTACCCCACTGTGGGGCTAATAGCGTCGAGGGATTTATCAGCACGACAATTTCCTTCAGTCAAAAGTTGCTCTAAATAATACTTGAACGCACGGGACCCTTTTCGTACCTGTACCTTTGTGGATTCGGGTACAGAGGTACTTTTAGTGCCACGGTAGTTGTAGGGCGCACTCTAAAAATAAAAAAATAAAAAATTGCAGATTTGTACTCAAAAGTGTGTGGGTTTTATTGCCTTTGTACCCATTTTATTGAAATTTATTTTTTATTTCTACTTATTTTTGTATTTATTGTACCGGTTTGGAAAAATCGGTCGAAAAACACTACTTTTTAGTCTTCGTACTGTACCGTTTTTTCATTTCATAGGATTGGACTGAAACTCATATGGTACTTACTACTTTATGGTATTAAAATGTACGTGAATGGAAAACCTTAAATTTATTAGTATACCGGGTACATGAGGGGTACAAAGTTGTGAACCTCTGTTAAGGAAAATATAAAAATAATAACTGGCCGGCCGTGTTTGGTATCGTTGGAAAGCCCTTAAAACGAATTTACAAAAGGTACAAATGTTTATATAAAAAAGTCACGTTTCAGACCCTTTTGAACGATAAATAGTTTTTCGGGCTCTCAAAATGTGCGAGGTGAGTCCACTATTCACCACTTTGCCCCTAAGATTATTGTGTGTACAATTGATTTTGAATTTGACCGCCAACATTTCTTAGAAATCTGGTGATTTATCGATTAATACTAATAATTTAGTAAAACTAATTTCTGATTATTGTATTGTCATCGGAAATACATCATCTGTTCAAGTTTCAGCTTTCTAGGTTGTCGGGAAGTCTGTCAAATTTACGTTACATAATTTGCCGCGGACATACAGGTCAAGTTAATTAAAAGCGTGTAAAAATACTTAATAACCACAAAAACCAAAAAAAACATATAAAAACAAAAAAAGGGATGTAGAGGGTACC
Source organism: Gerris buenoi (assembly GCA_001010745.2). NCBI lineage: Eukaryota > Metazoa > Arthropoda > Insecta > Hemiptera > Gerridae > Gerris > Gerris buenoi. The sequence continues at coordinate 80,028 of KZ651307.1, read as the reverse complement.
TCCCCGAGAGAAATTTTATGTCCGATGTCCCTGGAAAAAGTGAAAAAATTAATATATTGCAAAATGATTTTACACTGACTAAACGTTCTACTTACTTCCTTACTCGCACACAATTTTGAACCTAAGCTCAAACCCCGATTTGATATTTTAACGAGCGAGGTCTACTGTTCACAGAACTACTAGTATGAAAATAAATAACTACTATAAATAAAAAGACAAGAGATTAGATTAGAGTAAACTATGTAGATTTATTTCTTTTGCAAACAATAATATAATAATATTGATATTGATGGAGATTTTGATAAAGAAGGTAAACAAGTGAAGGTAGTAAATAATAAATAATATTCTTATTCTAGTTCATAAATTACTTAATTGTCATAAACCATTGATTAAATAATAAAATAGACTGCCAATTAGAGTGGCACATGGCTTCCTCGCATCATATCATGTACTTGGTTGTTATATTACTTAATTGTTTATTTTGTAAAAACTATTAATAGTTTTAGCGATCAGCGATCTTTAACCTTCACAATTCATAGCGGTGTCGCTGTTGGTTTTACTAAAAAATTGTATTTGTAAAAAATGTTTGTATCATTAAATAGATGAAGTTAGATTTTTTTCCCGACCTAAAATTCAAAAGTTTAAATCTAATGTTCACGTTTACGTGAGCGTTGCGCGTGAACACTTGGACGGATAATGTTGTCTAACGAACTCGTCCTGAGCATTGGTAAAATGAACGTGTCTTCCAAATTTCATCAAAATCGGTCGACATTTACTCAAGTTATCGTCGCACGTTTCATGATTCACGGACACAGACCGACAGACAGACAGACAAGAGACCAAAAATGTTCCCAGATGTCTGAAACGGATTTCTGTCTTGGAATTTGTAAAATCGGAGACATAAAAGTTTCTCGTTCTCAAAAGTGAACGCAATGTTTCCGTTACCTTCGGTAAGCTCGGAAGCAATAAAGAATCTAAGTTGTGGATAATTTTTATAAAATTACATAGTTATTCTGTCTTCATTTCGAAGTTACTATCAACAGTTATGCCTTACTATGAGCAATGATAACGACTCATCTGCGTTCTGGAGTTTAGTTCGTAAACTAAATAAACACAATTCACATAATAATATAAGTCTTGATATAGAAAACTAACAATTAAAAAAAAATTATATAGTTATTCTATGACTGTCACTTTTGGTTGTATATACGAAACATTTTTAAAAAGTTACTCTACATAGACAGTTTGATTTGGTTAAGTTACCTTGAAGAACTAAAATGGAATTTTAGAGATTATCCTAAACTAGACTGACACTAACCACTAAGGTTGGAATAAAAGAATTTATGGGAAGAATAGGACGGAATATAGTAAGTAGTCTTTAAACACCTTTGAAGATGACCCAAAGAGGGGTCGAAATATTGCAAAAATGGGCTTTCATTTTTTCTTTTAGACCCTACTATCAATAAGATTATAGGTAATACTCATCGTTTTGGTAAAGAAAAGTAAAAAAGGTGAAATAATACCTTTTCATCAATGCCTACTTAAAAAAGGATCAAGCTAATTCTCATACGTCTTTAGAGAGATCCTGAATTAAAAAAAAATGATGAAATAAAGAACACAACAACAACTATCTTTCGTGATAAAAAACTAACACATTTGTATCTCTAAAAATATAAAAATAAGTATTTGAAGAATAAGTTCGATATTATAACAAAAAACTTAATGTAAACTTAAATTCCTATATTTCTTTTTAAACAAAAATACAGTCCCTCTCTGTGTTAATGTGACACACACACACAAAAAAATCTCCCAAAAAATGGTATTTGTGAACGATGTGTTAAGAGGGAGAAGTGGTATTGTAGGTGGTATATATTTTGTTGTTGTTGTGGTAAGGGCCCACTTCAAGTTATCAAAGGGAAATAACGTAGGTCGTTCCCTTTTCTATATTTAGGTTGTGTGTGCCTAAACATCACGACACCTAGCAAAGGGCACCTGTCACTTCTCCCACCCCTCTAACATAGCCAGGTTTGACACTCTTAACATTGGTTTTTTTTTTACATCCCACGGCCTCTTGAAAAACTCCCCCCCCCCTCCCCTCTAAGCGGGTATTTTTCCTAGCATTTGAGTATTGTAGCTATGCTTTCCCCCCTTAAAATACAATTCTTTTGATGTTTTTTTGTGTTTTTATATTTTGTATATGTTTTTGAAAGTTCTTTCTATTTTCAAGGGATATTTTTGTGAAGGTTTTTTAGGTTATCGAATTTTATATTTTAGAATTTTTTTACTATTTAAAAAAAAAAATTATAAATACTTCAGAATTAAAAACCTTTGTATAAACATGATAAAAAAAAAAAATTATAAATACTTCAGAATTAAAAACCTTTGTATAAACATGCTTAGGAAAGAATAGTTTATTTAGTAAGTTTATTCAATTTGAATAAACTAGATCAATGTAAAAAGGTTTAAGACTTTTTTTTGGACAGATGCAACAACAGGCGTTGAGAAAACCAACAATAATACGACTTTGATTCACAGAGTGAGGTGATACGTTTTACTATTAGCTAGAAAAGTAAACTTTAACTTAACGGAGGAAAACTCAGACAAACTTTCTCATATACGAGTTAATACTAGTAATTACTTAGCCCAGTGTTTTCCATCTTTTTTGAGTTTTTTTTTAATTAAAATTAATATTGAATTATTATTGAACATTATATTAAACAAGGAATAATTTTTTCTCCTTGTTTCAGAGAATTTTTTGGGGGGGGGGGGGTAGCAATAAGACTGAATGTTGAGTTAGTTGATAAAAAGATGTACTCTTGTTTTTCATACATCCTTATTGATTTTCTGAATTAATTCTGTTTTTGTTTTTCAAGATAATGTATTAATCTAACCTTTGAATTTCTTTCTAGTATTTTACTTACATTAGATAAGATAGGAATTGGTCTATAGTCTATAGTTGGAGGGATCTGTCATATCTCCTTGTTTATGCAATGTTAATTTTGTTCCCTCTAACTTGTACCCCAAGGGGTTGTATCAATAATTTTTAAACCAGATTTTTGTTTGAGTATTTCCTTCCCTTGTAACTATGTCAAATATATAATATTTGCTTAAAACTCTGAATGTTTGTGATTATTTTCCGTTTTTTCTCTTCCTATATCTGATTTTATGTCATCAACTAGTTGGGCCCCTATCCAATTAAAATAATTATTTAATTTATCAGCTATTATTTCAATTGGTGTAATATATTTCGTGTGCTATTATTAATTTTAATTTGATTTAAGTTTATTTTGAATATTGTTTATTTTTTCTATTCATTAATTATTATCCACATTTGAACCTTAAACCTCTTAACAGAAACCTTAAAAGCACCCGGTAATTTATATTTAAAATAATTAGCTTTGGTTTTTCTAATCTATTTTGTCAATATTATGTATATATCCGAAGATTAAAGAGCTGCTTATCTAATGTTTTGGGTACTTTATTCCTCATCCTTATACATCTTTGCAAACCACCGATAATACATGGTAATTTATTCTTGCAAATTATGTATATAAGTTTACTTCAAGATCAAAAAGAAGATTTTATATAGAATCAATTTGTCTCGAAAACCCTACAATTGAACAAATGGTTCCTCCTCAGTACTCTAATGTGGGATCCACAATATAAATAGATAAGGTATTAATAGATAAGACGTATGATTGTATAGATTGTGCAGATAAGGATTTGTTGTCAAGGGTGAAGGTCGACGGATAAGGACATGTGGCGTGGTGGAGGAGCGTGCAGGAGTCTTTAAAAGGGCCCTGAGTCCTTCGTGGCTGTACTGCCTGCAAGCACTGCATCTGACACTTCAACCCTCTTTCCTCTGTAAATCTCACCACCCCTTCAACCAATAGCAAACAACATGTATATAAATCTATTCATTCCTTTGGTTATTGCCACACTTAACAATTAGCCATATAATAATGGAATAAAATCCCGTCCTTTCTACCAGCCAGTTTAGTGAATTTGTCGACCTAAAAGTCTAAAAGTTATGTCGGAAATAAAAGTCAGAATTGTAGGAAGAAAATATTTTATTAGATCCTTAGTTTCCCCAATTTAAATCGCTTATGTTTTAGATGTCGCAAGCAAGGTTTAAAATTCGCTAGAAGTCACTAAATCATTCTACTCTCCTGGTTCTCACTCAGTCCTCAGTCAGCAATAATTGCAGCCACAAAAAGAACTAACTGAACTGCTGTCACACCCTATCCTTCTGCGAAAACTAGATAATTTAGAAGTCCCCACAATTTCTTGCAATGAATCCCCAGTCCCGTCGTGATCAATGGCAATGAAAAGGACGGCCAACTAGCAAAGGAACCAATTACCCGACCAATAATCATACTGTCACTTTCTGCCGCTAATGTACGTATAACTAAATCACTGCATCAAAAAACCAGACGCAAAGAATCCTTAATTAAATACAGCGTCTAGAAAAACTTGGAAGAAACTGCTGATTGAGGCTCCTTTCTCTAGCAAATTTCAATTAGGGGATCCCAAAAGTATGGTCTCCAAAGCTCTAGAGCCGCAGGGAAAATTTTAGCAGGATTTATTTCATTGAAAATTATGTTTTTTGTGCGCCTCTCCTATCCCTCTATTTTGCTTCCTAGCTTACCGAAGGTAACGGAAGCTATGTGATCGTTCTGATGAACGGAAGTATTTTGTCTCCGATTTCAAAACTTTCTAGACAGAAATCAGTTTCAGCCATCTGGGAACATTTTTGGTTCCGTGACTGTGCGTCGGTCTGTCACAAAATTTTTGTCGAACCAACATATCTTAAAAACTACACGTCTGATTTTAATGAAATTTGGATGGTAGGCCATGATTAGCCTATTGGGGTCCCATATAACTTTTTGCGTTCATTTGTTTCTCTCTCATATGCGAATAAACATACAATGATTTACCCCAATATTTTCAAAAGTACCTAGTTGTCTGATTTATATGAAACTTTTAGAGTTCATCGAAAATAACCCGCAGATAGCCCAAGATTAATTTGAACCGTCTGTGATTTTTAACTTTTGCTAAATTGATACTTTAATTCATTCACATTTTGACAGATTAAATAAATGGGGGGAAAAATTAAACAAATTTGATATTAATGGCTTGTAAAAGCATAAGATCAATAAAGAACGTGATAGGATGCGAGGAAGCTATGTGCTGCACCAATTGGCAGTCTATTTTAACACATTAACGAAAAAATCCGTTATTCTTTGTTAATAAACGGTTTTATGGGGCTTGTAATAACGCAATAAAAATGCATATAATAGTTTTGTTTGTATGAAAACTATAAATGAAAATATATTTTCTTTTGGTCTTTTTTAAGGGTTAAATAAAAAAAGAGAGAGAGTTTCTTCCTCCTTTTCTTTAGAAAAAAACAGCTATATTTCGCCTTAACTCAAGGCTTCTTCAGGCTGGTAAAACTTCCTATGACATAAGTCTTATTGATATTAAAAACATTTTTGTCAGTTAAAAAACTCCGTCATTTTATCATTTATAAAACATCATTTCTATACAAAAAAAAGTAACAACAGGCAAAATGAATCCTCCCTGAATAACTAACAGGGAGAGACTCTCCCTGTTAGTTATTCAGGGAGGATTCATTTTGACTGTTGTTTCTTTTTTTTGTATAGAAATGATGTTTTATAAATGATAAAATGACGGAGTTTTTTAACTGACAAAAATGTTTTTATTATCAATAAGACTTATGTCATAGGAAGTTTTACCAGCCTGAAGAAGCCTTGAGTTAAGGCGAAATATAGCTGTTTTTTTTTAAAGAAAAGGAGGAAGAAACTCTCTCTCTTTTTTTATTTAACCCTTAAAAAAGACCAAAAGAAAATATATTTTCATATATAGTTTTCATACAAACAAATCAATTTAGAAAAGGGTTCACCATTGAAGAAAAATTATAAAATAACATATAATAGTGTTTGTTTCTCGTAATTATAATAAATGGTTCAAAAGTTATAGATACAGAAAAAGTTATATTAGGCCGCCATCTTGATATGGCTGTGCCAATTACAATGGTTTAATGAAGTCATCAAATTTGTTAAATTTTACCTACGGAACCTTTGTCCTTTGTCTATGCTGATAGCTCACTCATAAACAATTTATTTTTGTATTTTTTCAACAAATTTTGGAATTTTTCGATTGTCAAAGCTTTAATTAAATTTCCAATTAATATTATCGTTAAATAAATATGTGTTTTTGTGTAAAACACATAGACGAGATTAAAAAATATATTTATTTAACAATAATATAATATTTAAAAAAAAAACGTTTTCCTGTTCTTATCGTTTGAATAATTATTTTAACTATATTTATTTTCCTCGGCATTTATATTCGTAATTATTTGCGTACTTTCCCAAAAGTATTATCAATATGTTACGCTTACATTTCCTTAAATAGTAATTCACTATCTAACAGTTTATTTGACAGAAATTATAGCAATACTCTCTAAAATAATTTTCTTATAAATATACCGAAGTAAAGAACCTGATACTGCGCTTGAGATTTTCTTTATAACTTAATAAAAACAGGTCTCACAGCTTCTAGAAATTATTAATATTCGAGATAATTCCCCCGACGTAATTTCTAAGAATTCTCAGGTTCACTTCGCCATACATTTTAGTTTATTTGTTATATTAATGTATTTTTTATGGTATCCAATAAAATATACTTGAAAATATACAAAAATCAATTGACGAACGTCATACGTGAGTCACTCACTTATAAGTTTATAAAAAAATAATTGATTGAGATCATTGACGTAAACAATTCTTTAGTATAGCAAACTACAATAATAAAGGTGATTCATTTCATTTCTATAAATATTAATGTTTTACCTAAATGAAACTACTTAAATCCTCGTGCTTCGCTACGGCGTTTTTTTTTTTTAATGCGATATCTTTAAATATCGTTAAGAAACATTATACATTTCTTTTTGTTATAGAAAGATTATTTAAATGCCCAATGAATCAAATATAATTTAAAAAATTATAGAAAATAAATTATAATCTATATATGAATATAAAATCCAAATACCACTCACTGACTCACTCACTGACTCACTGAGACATCACGTATCTCTGAAACCACTGGACCTATGCCCATGAAATGTTGTAGGTGTGTTCCTCTTACCTCCTAGGTGTTCGCTCGACAAGACGATATCTCCAGAACCAATTGCACTAGAACCTTGAAATTTAGAAGTTAGCTTCCTTTTATGAAATTACATAGTAACTTATGATATGGTTTACCAATCGGGCATTTTGATTCAAGATGGTGGCCATATTATATAAAAGTCAACGTATGTGTATATGTATGTTATTTTAACAAATCCATAGTTTTAGTCCGATCTTATGAAAATTTACACACTTGACCTTCAATGCAAGGAGAAAATCACTGTCTACATGATTTCTTTTCAAAATTTAAATTTTGGTAAAGAGGGATACGGGTGCAAGTAATGAATATGGGGGTCAAAGGAATGAATACCCTTCATGATGCATATCGTTGAAAAGCAGAAGAAAAATAACATTACGGCAAAGAGCGTTAAGGTTTCGAACAGAACGGACCAGAGGACATAAATCATACAACTCTTTCATACATGCGAACCTACTAGTACGACGTCCAACCGGAAGAACAACCACTTGTTTACTGACTTCATCACATCGTAGCTCACCAATCAAAGCCTTGGAAAGGTATAGGACCAAATAAGCTCTTCTCCTAAGTTTTAAAGATGGTAGGCCTAAACGCTCAGATAGAATCTCGTAAGAATAAAATATTCGATTGTAATAGTAACGGAAATAGCAAATCCTTACAAAAAGTCGTTGAACACGTTCAATTTGGTCAGAGCATATCAAAGGCAGGTTATTCCAGACCGGAACAGCATACTCAAGCAGAGGTCTGACAAGTGAGATAAACAAACGGAGGAAGCATTCGAGTGAGAGACCGTAGCATACATGTCTAATAAGTCCTAAACGACGATAAGCTTTCGCAACAATAGAGTCCACAAAGACATTAAACTTCAGTTTGGCATCCAGTATAACTCCAAGATCGCAAACGACATCAACGCGACTCACAGGAGCAGTATCTAACATGTAATTATGAATAATAGGATGACGGGATCGAGAGAAGCTAATTACAGAGGTTTTGCCAACGTTGACACACATTTTATTGTCTAAACACCAGGAAAGCACAGAATTTATAGCCAACTGAAGAAGGTCACACGAAGAAACAGAGGAAACATGAAGGAATAGTTTAAGGTCATCAGCGTACAAGAGAAAAAAACAAGTTTTTATAACTTTAAAAAGATCATCTATGAAGACAAGGAAAAGAAGCGGACCAAGAATAGAGCCCTGATGGACACCAGAGGTAGTATGATAAGAAGAAGAAAAGTGATGGTTAATTTTTACAATACATGTACGAGTGGAAAGATAACTGTAGAAAAAATGAAGGAGAGACGATGGCATGGATAGGTTACGGAGCTTAAAAAGTAATATATTGTGGTTAACAAGGTCAAAAGCTTTGCGTAGGTCAAAATAGACTGCATCAACCTGGCGACCCTTGGATACGTGAGAACCCAGATAAGATAAAAAAGATACTAAATTACTGGAAGTGGATTTACTTGGAATGAACCCGTGCTGTGACGAGTTAAGGAGGGGATAGATCAGAGGAGACAAGTGAGTGTGAAGGGTTCTTTCAAAAAGTTCGGAAAAGGTGTTGCAAATTGAGATAGGGCGAAAGTTATTAATATCTTTAGCGTCACCAGTGTTCCACAAATCTGGGAACGTGGATGTTTCAAGACATCTACTTCCGACTTAACAAGAGGTATATTCAAAGACTAAAATGCTAATATATAAAAGCACGTATAGGTATATCCCAACATTGACTTACGAATCAGAGTGTTGGACAATAACACAAAAAGAAGCAGCCGGTCGACAAACTTCCGAGATGAGGTATATTAGAAAAGTCGAAGGAAAAACCCGAAGAGATCGGATTAGAAACCAAACCCTTCCGAGACAACAAAATCAAAATTAAGTCGGTGAAAGAATTTACCAGCTGCAACCAACTGGGATAGTTTGTGCACGCAGTGAGAATGAAGAAGGAAAGCTTCCCTAAACAAGCCTATGAAACAAGGCCCCAAGAAAAGAGACCCCACGGTAGACGCAGGATGGCCTGGGAGGATAACATCAAGGCATCACTTCAAGAGCGAGGTGTGAACTGGAACCGGGCTCAGCGGAAGATCGGTCTGAGTGGAGATCTCTGTCAAACCTCTACACCTTAAGCCTTAAGGTAAAAGAGTTCGCGACTAATTAAGTAAGTATAATGATGTTTCACTTTATTTGCAACGCTGCACTGCAGCTTTCTAAGGGATTATAACATACATATGTTCCCTTGATAATTTTAAAGAGATTAGAGACGTTGATAATTGAAATCTGTTTGTATATTAGGTATCTGCAATAATAATCTCTATATAAAGGATTGGTGAACAAAGCTCGTAACCGGCTGCAAACAGTGAAAACGTTGTAATTTCTCATAGGAATAACAAAAAAAATGTTTCGATTAGTAGGGTGTTAAAACAATCAAAAACAGTACTTGAGTTTAGGCATGCGTCTGTTATTATTTTCAGTTGAAATGAATCGAGGGGAGATGTTTATTTACAGCGAGATGAAGCCGATGCGAGCACAGATTTCAGCGCTTAATAACAGTGAAGGGCAGCGTCAAGCCGCCGCTATTAATAACATTCGGTTTGTGTAAGTGACACGACGGCAAGGGAAACCCCGAGCAGGGGAAAGCAGGAGGCAAAAAGTAAAGGGGGGGCCGAGTTAGAAGCCGGTATTCCACGGAGAGGTAATGATCCGGATCAAACTAGACCCCCTGGGGGCCTGGGGGCTACCTCTTAAACAGCATTCATTAATTTAGACGGCAAGACAGCGCCCCCTCGCAGAATATCCACAAACAAATCGACAAGAAAAAACTCTAAACACCAAACCCTTAAACTACAACCGGAGAGAAATCAAAACACTGAAATAAAAACAATACGTATCATAAAGATTTATTAGAGCCACTTTTCTAGAAACTTTAGTCAAAATATAAAATTTAACAAAAGCCGATGGTCGTAACCGAGGTGTTCATGCTAGGAATCGGTGAGTGTATTATAGTGTTAACATATTGAATTAAACTATAGAGCATGTCAAGAAAAATATTACATTATATTTGATTAGTTTTATTACAGACAATGGCTCTGCTGGGCTTGAGAAATAATAATAAAACAATTATATTAATAAAGCTAGAACGTAAATCAACTTATTTTATTTATTAGTAGGTACTCTAAATTATTTGAAAAATAAGTAGTTAAGGTTGAGGGAAATAATAATTGTATAATATATATATATATTAAGCTATATCACATAAAAAAGAGAACAATGTAAAAAATATGCCACATTGAAGGACTTCATTATTATAATCTAAAACACACAATTAAACTATAACTTATCCAAAATAAACTATTATTCCATTTTTTTTTTTATATATTTTTTTTTTTTATGCCCCCTTTATATATAATTATATATTAATAAAATATTTATTTGAATAAACTAAAATAATATGCATTTAAATAAACTAAAACATTTTCTTAATATAGAATTTAACAACCTGTTAAAAAAGTCTAGTAACAATAATATGGTTATAAAAACAATTAAATAAATAGTTAACAAAAGAATAAAATGTTACCTTAATAAATGTCAGTAGTACATAAGAAAACATGTCGGGAGACGCGGATTGCACGACGGCTGTATGCGTAAGACTGAACTCAAGGAGTGTGGGTGAAGATGTTTGTACATGTTTGTTTAACATCTTTGTTTACATCTTAGGAAGTGTGTTTACGCGGAAACTATAGTATTTATTATCTTTTACCTTTCGAACATCAAACTTTATTATTTATTGTTTGTTTATATTTTCTTTATACTTGTTTTTAACTATACAAATAAACTACATGAGCATATTAAAATTATTATTTGTTAAAAAACGTAAACATGACGTTATTTACGGAATTTTAAATTCGTTTTTTCTTTATAAATACTCATTTTTCTCGGCACAAAATACAGATAAATTAAATAATAAATACTCGTTTTAAAGAGCATTAGTGTGGGGTTTATAAAACTTAATCGAAAATTAAATCAACTCGACTCATAATTAATCTACTCATAATTACTCACGCCATGAGAGCTCAAAGTAAAAAAAAAAAAAATACGAAAGATTATCAAATTTACTTGATTTAAGGTAGAACCGTTGGTCGTCGTACGACAAAAAGTCATAGGACCAAACTTGTTGATCTTTTAAAATCAGTTACCGCTGGTGCTACCCGCTTTTCGATAGGAATAACTGTTTAGGCGTAAAAGCCTTTTAAAGAAAACCCTAAATTTGCGTCCGCCATTTTTATTTTTTCAGATGGTAAGAGCACCTGTACGGTAAACAGAGGTCCCGTGGTTCGATTCCCGGTGCGGGGGTGTATTTTTCTCTGTATGTCTCCCGTAGTTATTGATAATTGTAATTTGGATTATTTAAAATTTAATCTTTCCGTAGTAATAAAACTACCAAAAATTTAAAAATTGAATTTCTAATAGATGTACTAGGTACAGGTACTAATTGAGTACTTTACAATTATAAGCGTTAATTCTCGGTCTAGTTCTGTTGCCGTGAATATTTGGCTCTCTAGATTTGTAGGATAAGATTTAAAGCTTGGATTCGGGAATATGTATCAGTTACGACAGAGAAGAATCCATCTCCCGTATAGCTCAGATGGTAAGAGCACCTGTACGGTAAACAGAGGTCCCGTGGTTCGATTCCCGGTGCGGGGGTGTATTTTTCTCTGTATGTCTCCCGTAGTTATTGATAATTGTAATTTGGATTATTTAACATTTTTATTTTTTTAAGGGGGGTAAAAATATTTTTTTTTCGACTTTTCAGATTTTTCTAGTCGGTTTGGGCTGATTTAGGACCAAACGCAAAAAACCGCGAGTTTCTAGGTGGTCTGGAAGTGCCCAAACATTTTGATAACCCGATCAGCTGATTAGCCACTTTATATATATAATAAAATAAAAATATATAAATATAATAATAACAAAGAATCAGATATGTTGTATGGAATGGAATCAAGTACAGCCAACCTTTACACTTTCTTCCCCTTGTGAAGACAGTTGCCATGGTGCGCTCCTATGGCCAAATTTAGTAATAATAAAGGGAAAACCGAGCAGTCTCCAGTTATATCATAACTTTCCAGTACTATATTTAAATACTTCAACGCTCCTATTGGTGAAATAGATGACTAAAAAATTAAAACCGAGCAACCTCCAATTATATCATAACTGCCTAATAGGGATGGGAAAAACCGTTCCATGATTGGAACGAGTTACGTCGTTTCGTTCCAAACCTGTAACTAGTTCCAGGAACTAGTTATTTTTATAGTTACGTTCCGTTCCTCCCATCCCTACTGCCTAATACTATACTAATATACTACACGTATTTAAGAGTGCTACTCGAAAATGTCTTCTCTGTCCCCTAGCCCAAAACCAAAACCATACCATGTTAATATGTTTGTGCGCATGCGGAAAAGAGAAAGAAATGTGCATCGAAGGTTGAAATTAATATGGATATAACAATTATTTTATTCAAAATCGGATGAGTCGTTTTCAAGTTAAGGTAGTTTGCAACGAAAAGACACAAGTCTATAAATGTTCTCTGATGTCTGAAACAGATTTCTATCTAGAATTTATTGAATTCGGATAAATATTAATATAACTTCCTTTTAGAATTCGGTAAGTGCAAATAAAACTATTTAGGTATGTGGTATATTTGTCTATGAATATTACTTCGATATCTTACAACTTTGCAATCACTATTATTTTTTCAACGAAATTTAATTTTTAGTATAATTTCGGATCTTCTCTAAGCTAACTATAGTTGAGGTATAGATTTCAGTAGAACATCTTAAATATCTATTTCTTTCTATTGAATTAAAAAGGTAATATTAGTTATGGAATTTGTTTTTGGTTAATTGAAAAAATGGATAAACCTAAACCAGAAAGATATTAATAGACAAACATAACTATTACAGTTCCCCTATAAATTTAGCATTAACTTTTTAGTAATTAACTTAATAATAATTAAGGGGGTAAAAACCCGTTGTGGACTTAGACTAGACCTGCTAAAGGGATTAGGTATACTATCATGTATATTAAATATGTAGATCACGTTGGGTTAACCTGTCGTTCAATCAGCTATAAGCAAGAATAATTGACAAAAGCAACTAGATACCTCATTTAAGACGGCACCTCATTTAAGTAGCTTTCACATTAAGTAACTTATTAAACTTATTCAATAATCTAAAACTATCGCAGAAAAAAAGTATCGAAATAAACCAAACTATTTTTGGTTAATTTTGTAGTTTATTTGGATTATTACTATACTGCTTTTATTGGTTAAAAGTCGAGGCTTTTCATGCGGAAAAAGCAAAACATTGTTGTAGATAAGCAAGCCTCTTTAGCTCAGTGGCAGAGCACTGGTCTTGTAAACCAGGGGTCGTGAGTTCGATCCTCACAGGAGGCACAACTGAATTTTACACAAAACCATTTCAGACATTAAACATATATTTTAATAATATCGCATACAATCAAAACCCTGTTAAAACATAGAAATAAAGTAATCCATAGAAGATCTATCAAAGAAAACTCAAGTTAATACAGTACAGCCAAAACTGTACAAAACTAGTAAATTGGACCACTAAATGTCCCTTTGTCTAACTTAATGATAGGACTAATAGAATTTGTCACTTTTTGTTGCATAAGTGTGATGCATTAATTCTCCCAAAATACACTGGACTAAATTTCCCTTTGTTTTATAATTTGATTGTTAGGCACAGGAATGTTTGTCTACGGACCCTAAACGGATTTAGGGATAGTATTCTAAGATTAATAAAGATATTTCTAAGATAAGGGCTTTTTCTAAGATATTATTAAATATATATTTTCCAATCCTATTTATATTATATATTTATCGTATTATATTTTATGAAATTATCATGTCTGATTAAGTCTATATTATAATTATTAATCATTGCAGAGGAAAGGAATATAAATGAATACACAACAAACAATCTTGTTTTTCATTCCCGCTTTATCATTTTTTTATCAAATACAAAAAAAAAATCTCTTATCGAGTATTAGTTTTTTTTTTTTTTTTTTTTCAAACCATTATTTTTTCTTTCTTTTTTTTATTCTTAACAGAGAAATTACAAGCTTTTCTGGGTCTGACAGAATAAACATATATATTTTAAATACCACCGTAGAAAAAATTGAAGGGTTTAAAAAAAAGAATTGATGGAGACATCAAGAATTGAAAGAGAGAAAAATGGTGGAATTGATGCGATGAATCAATTATTTAAAGATGAAAAGGGTGCTTATTTATTTTCATCCTTTCAGAGGGCATTCCCCCCCCCCTTTTTTTGTTATGTCCTGATATAGAATTTTTTTATTTACACATGTATGTTCACTGATATAAAAAAATGATTGATCCTGTAGTAAGATACGTGTCCTGGCCGAGGAGGGTATTGGGTATTGTACTTGATTTGCCTGTCTGTGTGGTGTGTGGTGTCCTGTGGTTTAGAAGGAATAGTGGAAGGGTGGGGGGAGGGTTGTTTATCGCTTATTGGTAGATTAGCAGAGCGTTGTGTCTCTGTGATTATTCATGCGATGCAATGTCGCGTTGATACGGTGCCTTCAAGGAGACTGTATCTGACAGGATCGAGTCCGTCTCTACGCTAGGGGTCGCGTAGGAGCCACGTGACCTCTATATTGTCCTTATCACTTCAACGATTACAAATTGTTATCGACGATTACATGTGTGCTAGTTTATTTAATTGTTTTCTCCCCCTTTTTTATTATATAGCTTTCTTCCCTACATCTAACAAACTCAGATAGTAATCTTAAATCAACTCTCACATGTTTGTTTGTTTGAGTAAGTATTTGGTTGTATAATGTACACAGACTTATCTAGATACTTGAGATTTAGTCACAGATTTAATTACTTTGATCACGGTGAGATACTCTAAACAAAATTTCAAGTGAACTTGATATAATTAGCAAAATACGTGTGGTGTTGCGGGACACCCGGTAGGAACGAAGTTCCTTACATTTTTCATTAAATATAATTTATAAAATCACACTGCTAACTACGTATACGTTACTAACTATACGTGTACATGGCGGAGAAAAAATTATTAAGTAGTTATATATAGTTATAGTTATATTATATTAAGTAGTTAACTGTTTGTTTCCCGTTTAAGTAGTTTTCCGTTGTTTCCTTTATTTTAAACGTCCATACGACGTTTAAGACGTTTTTAGGTCCACTTTAACAAATTTAGCGATCTTTATCACTTCATAACAGTGTCGGTGTTCCTTTTACTAAAAAACAATTATTTGATAAGTTGTTTGTCTCATTAAATATATGAACTTAGAATTTTTTCTTGGATTAAGTACGCAGTATTATAATAATATATGAATGAATGAAAAAATATTTGTATTTAAAGATAATTCTTTATACAAAGGGGGTTAACATTATAATGTTATCTAACATTAGACTAAAATAGCGTGCTCTTTTTTTTTTTTTTTTTTTTTTTTTTTTTTTTTTTTTTTTTTTTTTTTTTTTTTTTT
>KZ651307.1:49132-64048 GCA_001010745.2 Gerris buenoi | reverse complement strand
ATTTGTTAATGTTTACATCTACCACAATTACTCATTTAAAATACAGGACCTTATTTTAAAAGAATTTACTATAAAATAAAAAATGTCTTGTCCTTGTTTTTTTGACTTAACATCTATTAGAGAGGCTACGTTGGTTTCATCTGACCATTCACCACTTACCACATGCAATGGCAAGAACTGCCTTCTTTGAAGCCGATACGTTGGACACCTCAAAAATATATGGGCCAGCGTTTCACTCTCAGCGAGATTGCATACCGGACATATTTCATTTGTAGCGATCATGTACATAACTCCACTAATCGTTACTTTCAAACTATCTCGTCCAGCAGTACGGACCTGGGCCAGGACTCGTTGAATCGTGAACGGAAGGAACAGAGCGGGGTTCAAATAATTATTATCCGGATGATTAGAGATGTCGAGTACTCGGTAGAGGCTAGAGAAGGACGTAGATTGTACTCTCATCTTGTCTTCCTGCTTGAGTTTCCCAGAATAGTTGCGCAGTATCTTCTCTATTAAAGCATTTTCGAAAGACGATCTTAGAATCAAGTTGGGATCTGTGTCGCATGTTAAAATCAGTTGCTTTACTTGGGAGACCCAATTATATTTGACGGTATTGCCCGGAGTTGAGTCTAAGGTGATAAGTCTGTCGAAGCATTTTTTCATCAACCTATGGCTGTCTAGGGTATGTATTTTTTTGATAAAAAAATACCCTTTGTATAAAGAATTATCTTTAAATACAAATATTTTTTCATTCATTCATTCATAATAATATACCTAATATATTGAAATAAGCGTCAGCACAGATCAATTTTACTTTTAACAAAAACCGTTATAATTATTTTCTTTATTTACACGAAGTGAAATTTTGACAAATAACAAAAATAAACAAAACAAGTCAAGAAACAGGCTTCCTTAGTATTGTCGATAACATTTTCCCCTTCCTAAAATTTTTAAAGCTTACGTTAACGCGAGCGATGCACGTGAACGCTTGGGCGGATAACGTTTTCCAACGAACTCAGCCTGGGCATTGGTAAATTGAACAAGTGCACCGAATTTCAACTAACTCGGTAATCTTTTACTCAAGTTATCGTCATCAATAGATTTTGTGACGGTGATTTACGTGACAGTTATTTTGTGACGGCGATTTTGGTCGTTTTTTCGAATTCACTCCCAGGGTCCAGAACGTTTATAAATAGAAATATTAATACATATTCTAAAGGATATATTAACATTTTTTAAGTCAGAGTTTCGGATTTATTATACTGTTATATTAGAATTAGAATTTTATTTTATTTGTTATGAAAGACAGACAGAATATATGTAGTTTAAACGACAAACCGTAGAGATAAAATTTATTTCATAAGCCGTTCGTCTTAAAAATAGATACTGTAGATTTAGGTGCTTATATGCTTACATAAATGGTCATAAGAATAATAAATACAACGAATAAAAAAAAACAACGATGGTTCCATAAAAGGATATACGAGGAGATTGCGCTGAAAAGATTCAATATTAGCTGATTTGTACTGTGGTAAATTCCATATGGAACTGGAGAAGACACTTGTATAAATAAAAGAAATACTCAAGTGCACAAATATTATTAATTATTAATGAGACCAAAAGCACAGGATGCACGACGTACTATGGTATCAACAAAATTATGGAACAGCAATATTAATGGTAGAAATATAAATAGTTTGTTAAAAAAAAGTATCCTTTAGGTGGACCCATATTGATTTACCAGGTATGTGTACTTGTAATATTAAATAATTTTTTTGTCAATCTTCTAAGGAACAGATCCAAATATCACGTAATAATCCGTGCAATAATACGATGCGAGGAAACTATGTGCCATACAAATTGGCAGATTATTTAAACAAATTCTTTATCTAATAAACCTTTGATGAAAATAAAAAGAGAAAAAAAATATAAAACAAAAATCGAGCAAAAAAATATATATTATTGCTTGACAGCATAAATACAACGAGCAATATCAAACGTCTAGCATACTGCTATACATTTTTTTTTTTTTTTTTTTTTTTTTTTTTTAAACATATATATATTTTCTTTTTTCATAAAAGGTGTCAATTTCAGGAAAAAACAGGGAAAATCGGAGAAGGTAGAATACAATATCCTGCCCCCCTCCTAGTAAAAAAAATCTGATACGAAAAAAAACCTGGGGCCGTGTTCTTTGATTAACGGAATCAATCTTGGTTTGGGGTCTGAGTTAGCCCTCCCTCGTTCCACTTTTCAGAGGGGAAAATAACCTCTCTGTTAGAAATAACTTGATTGCAACCTCTTTTTTCAGGAAATATCCTCTTGACAGATCCCTTCAACCTTGCGTTCACAGGGATTTTTCTAAAAACGTTATCGCTTTTCTTTTTTCCCACCCCTTTTATACTTTTCTACTAACCTTTAAAAAAAATTTTTTTTGTTGTCAATCAAAATGATTCGTCTTTTTTTTCAAAAATAAATCAGAAAACAAGCCATGGTTTGGCATGTTTTTTTAAATATAATTTTGTTATTTTTCTTTTAATTTTTTTTTTTTTCTTTTCTCTTTCAATTTCCAATTGAATCATATCAATATTATTCAAAAAAGACAAAGCGATACTGCTTTTAAACGCTGGGTAAAACATTACCCTTCTCATCCTGTTTAACTGATGATTTTAACAAACAAACATCAATAATATTGTTCTTAGAGTACTATTTTATCATGATTAAATTTACTGAAATCACTGTAAAAACAGTTAACTTTAAATCACACAATAAATTTGCTCTTTACATAAATTTGACTGCTGCTCTCATCACAATTTGACTAAACATTGATGTGCTCTCATCACAATTTTACTAAACATAGATGTGCAAGTGGGTGTTCTAAATATAATGTTGTATTCTAAATAACCATAAAAACGTCATTTGATAATAAAAGAAGGACTGGAAATTAGTATATTGCATGTATAGCTTCCTCATATCCTATATTATTCGACGAACGGTACACGAGCATTAACAGTGGGGATGCTTTTAGACATATGTGTCAAATCCTCGAGAGGGTGACATGTTGTATGTAATCAATATTAAATGCGCGCAAACGGTTTAAATTAATGTAGGACTACCTGTGAGCTATACTTTTACCAAACTATCCAAATTTCTTCAAAATCGGATAATATTTTTTAAGTATAAGTGTTTATACAACAACTTTGTGCGCATGTAGAAGAGAAAATAATGAATGCAGAAGGTTAGAAATTATATGGCGTAATAATAAACTAACATAAAAATTTTCTTTAAAATAGGACTAGTTTTTAAGATATGCTGTTTCCATAATGTTAATACCATATATAACTATAGCTACGCGATTCAATTATTCAGCTATTTTTTCGAATTCTAATTAGAATGCTAATTAGCGTTCACTCTTAACTCTTAGGCCCTTTTCACCGCACACGATTCGCGAATGAAGGATACAAGAGAAACAAGGGGGTAAGAAGTGCCGTGGAATATGTGTTGATCAAAAAAATGTTTATAACATATCATTTATATAACCTTTTATATAAATCAAATCAGAAGTAAGAAAGTGTTGAAGTATTTTCAACTTTATAGAAAAATTATGAATTAATCTTATGTTTTTGAGAATTGAATTAAGTGTTACCAACCTTTACACTTTCCCCCTTGTGAAAGAAGTTGCCAAGGAGCGCTCCTATTGGCAAAATTTAGTAATAATAAAGTAAAAACCGAGCAATCCCCACATGTATCTTAATTTCGTAGATACTAATATTTAATTACTTCAACGCTCTAATTGGCGAAATGTAGATAACTAAAAAGTGAAATCAAGCAACCTCCTACTATATCATAACTGTTAATAATTACTAAAATTAAGAGCGCTACATTTTTCATGTCATTTTTGCGTGATAGAAATTTTTTTTCTGACACCATATCCCTGTTAAACATATTTGCGCGCATGCGGAAGAAATAAATAAGATTGAAATTAATATGGATATAACAATAACATTATAATATGGATATAAACATGAGTCGTTTTTAAGTTAAGGTAGTTTGCAAAGAACAGACACAAGTCCATAAATGTTCCCTGATGTCTGAAACAGATTTATTTATGATACTATACTATACAGTGGTAAAACAGAATACATTTTAAAGTAAATCTTATAACAAATAAGAGCCTTAAAACTAGGTTTTCTTCCTGTCCGCATAAGCCTAAGCTTGAGCGCGGTACAGTTTTCATCATTGGGAACATATAGAAATACATACAGACATGGATTCCAATGAGGACATGTCCACAGTCTACATACACATAAAATATTCCCAAGATATATAAAATAATTTTTTGCAATACTCTTATACAATAATTTAACATAAGATTTCTTTGTTATAAATAGTGCTTGTTTGCAAAATTAGCATTTTACAGTAATACATTTGATGAATTAGAAAAAAACTAGTAGTAATAAAAGAAAAGTAATTATAATATAGAATTTGTACAAAATGATAATAAATAAGACTGAGTTAATATTAATGTAAGTGTGATTATAGAATAAGTATAAAAAATATAATAAAGTAGAAGAAAATGTAAGGATAAGGTAATTAGTAAGTATAAGAGATAAGAGAAGATTAGTGTTAGTCATATGATAAAAATAGTAACTAGTGTTGGTTTTTTTTGTTGGTGGTGGTGGAAGATGTGAGCCAGTGAATTACATCTTTTTTGTATTTGTTGTAGTTGCTCTGTTCTCTTGTTGCTAAAGGAAGATGGTTGAAGATTTTTGGGGCTATAGAGCTAGCATGGTTCTGTTTCAGCTCTCGTTTGATAAGGGTGGTTTGGCATGTGTTTCTCTATTTTGAAGTAATGTAATAGGATCTGTCTTTTATATAGCTGAGTTATATTAAATACAGGGAAGTCATTGAAGAGTAGCTCTGTAGGGTAAATGATTGGCTTTTTAAGTATAGTTTTGATTATTGCTCTTTGGGCTAGTACTAATGGTGCTAAAATGGATGTGGGGGCTGAACCCCATGCAATAATGCCATAGGATAATAGAGATTGTACTAAGCCATAATAAACTTGTTTTAGCAACGTGGTTTTACAGACATTTCTTATTATCCTAAAGTAATATATGAATTTTCTAATTTTCTTGGTTAGTAAGTTAATATGTTGTTTCCAGTTAAGCTTATTGTCAATTTTTACTCCTAGATATTTTATAGTGTCGGCTTTCT
Organism: Gerris buenoi; assembly: GCA_001010745.2. Lineage (NCBI taxonomy): Eukaryota > Metazoa > Arthropoda > Insecta > Hemiptera > Gerridae > Gerris > Gerris buenoi. The sequence continues at coordinate 58,834 of KZ651307.1, read as the reverse complement.
CTATAGTTGAGCAGCTGCATTTTTTGCAAGTTAAGTAGGAGGTTGCATTTACAGTCATGTATTGGGATTTTCATTAAGTTATTAGGTTGCCCCGCTTTTGTCGGTGAGAATGTTAGGAATTTAGTTTTTTTTTATATTGAGGTAGAGTAGATTCGTGTGTAGCCATTTACTAATAATCTTTAGACCTTCTTCTGCGTTCTTTTCTGCTTCTTTCCAATTTTCACCGTTAAAGATTAAACAGGTGTCATCTGCAAAACCTACTCTGTCTCCCGGAAAGTTTTTAATTAGATATAGATCATTTATGTAGCAAAGGAAATTAAGTGGCGAAATGACTGTACCTTGTGCCGTGCCTGTTTTTATTATATCAGGTTTACTTACAGTGTTGTTAATTTTTACTCTCTGAGATCTCTCTGAAAGATAGCTACTAAATAACTGAAGGGGAATTCCTCTGATTCCGTTTGCTTCTAATTTGTCTAAAAATTTATTATGAGACATAGTGTCAAATGCTTTTTTCAAGTCCAAGAAGACGGCAATGACTTTCTTTTTTTTATCCAGGTATTTAGTTATTTGTTCGGTTAAGTAATAAATAGCGTCTGAAGTATTCATTTTTTCTCTAAAACCATATTGGGTATCCGCCAGAATGTTGTGTTTATCAAGGAAGCGTTGTAATTAATTTCTATCTAGAGTTTATTGCATTTGTATGAACAGTAATATGTCGTCCTTGTACAATGCAATTTTCGTTCAAGTGGTAATAAAACTAATTAGGTATATATGTCTATGACATTACTTTGATATCTTACAACTTTGCAATCACTATTATTGCTTCAACGAAATTTAATTTTCAGCATAATTGCGGAGCTCACTATAGTTGAAGTTGATTTCAGTAGAAAATCTTAAATATCTATTTCTTTCTATTGAATTAAAAAGGTAATATTAGTTATGGAATTTGTTTTTGGTTAATTGAAAAAATAGATAAACCTAAACCAGTAAGAACATTATAGACAAAAATAACTATTATCATTTTCCCTATAAATTTAGCATTAACTTTTAATTAAGGGGGTAAAAACCCGTTGAGGACTTAGACCTGCCAAAGGGATTATACTAAATAGATATTTGAATACACTAATGATCACATTGGGTTAGTTTGTTGTTCCATCAGCTGAATAGAATAGACGACACCTTATTTAAGTAGCTTATATATATTAATTAACTTATTAAACTTATTCAATAATCTAAAACTATCTCAGAAAAAAAGTACCGAAATAAACCAAACTATTGTTGGTTAATTTTGTAGTTAATTTGGATTATTACTATACTGTTTTTATTGGTTAAAAGTTGTAGCTTTTCATGTGGAAAAATCTAAACATTGTCATAGATAAGTAAGCCTCTTTAGCTCAGTGGCAGAGCACTGGTCTTGTAAACCAGGGGTCGTGAGTTCGATCCTCACAGGAGGCACATCTGAATTTTATCTAAAACAATTTCAGACATTAAACATATATTTTAATAGTATCGCATACAATCAAAAACGTGTTAAAACATAGAAATGAAGTAATCCATAGAAGATCTATAAAATAAAACTCAGGTATATTCAATAAAACCTATACTGCAAAGAACATTTTTATACAAAACTAATGCAGGTAGACATTAACCATGTTTTAGTATTGCAAAAATGAAAAAAAGTACATAATATATAAGTAATGTCACATTCTACAATAATTAATTACAAGATCATTTCCTTAACGGTATCAACTATTGACGTAGTTTTTTGAATGTCGTTACTTACAATAAATGATTATATTTTTAGGCTCGAAAATGGCTCAAGAAAACTTATTTAAATATTTTTAAATTAATAAAATTTTATTTTACGATTGCCCTTTATTTTTAAATTTACTGCTAAATAAATTTAGCAAAAATAAAATATTTTTCCGGAAATACCCAAGATAGCGAAAGCTATGTGACCATTCTGAATATTAAACAATTTTTATGTTTTCAATTCAAAAATTCCAAAACAGACATTCATTTCTAACTTCAGGAAACACTTTTGGTCTGTATCTTTCTGTCCGAAAGTTGTCGTTGTGTCCGACATATTATTAAACTCTACTGCCCCGATTATAATGAAATTTGGATTGTCGGTTAACTACTCCATTATTCGTTCCCATTTAGATTTTAACCTTCTGCGCCAATTATAATTATAGTCATAAAAAAGTACACAAACTTATTTTATTAACACGTGCCTACATCTTAAATAGTACTCAACTAATTTTAAAGAAATTTGGATCGTTTGTCGAAAACAGCCCCACAGATGGTCCCATATTTATTTCAACCGCCGGCGGACATTATACTTTGCTAAATTAATGTTTTTTCTGTAAAAAATCAAAACATTTTGGGCAGATTAAAAAAAATAGGTAAAATTAAATCAATCTCACAATAATTATGGGTTGTAAAAACGCAAAACTTATTTAAAATGTGCGATATAGTAATAAAAAGTAATATAACGGACGCAGGGAAGCTATGTGTCACACTAATTTGCAGACTATTTTAATTATAATAGTAGGAATTGTTTTCGAGAAATATTTTTTTTTTTTCGCCTAGTTATGGCCCATGATTCTGAAAATGTTTGCCAAATTTCATGTAAACCGGCCAAGTAGGTGCTTAAGGCTCCCACGCATCTGCACTCAAACAAAAGACAAATTTTTTTAATCACCTCAAATCCTGTAAGAATCATAATTACAAAATCAAATTTTTGAGTTGTCACATTACTTTTTCTATTTATACAATCTACTTATATGACAAAGTGAGAGTCGGTGTGGTTAAATTTCCACGTCTGCTCGGACATCACTGAATCAAGGGAGGTATGAGGTCGTGGGTTCGATCCCTCGTCGTGACGTTCTGATTTATATAGCTCACTAATAGTCATATACTCGCTTCGGCGGTACAAGTGTACAGAGGTGTGAAGTGGCTGGAACTCTCTACCACGGAGCTAGTAAAATGGGACCAAAAGATTGCCTATAATTCCTAGGTTCGACCAAATGTATCGTCCTCGTCTAGTACTTGGGCTAGGACCTTACTACAAATATGAGCAAGTAAAAAAAGAAGTTGCCTCTTAATCTCAGTAAAAATGTGTGGAAGAATACTCAGTATCGCATCCTCTCAAAAAGATTCATTTAATATTTTAACCTGATGTTCGCTGTAGATTCAAGCTTATCCTCGCAATATATTTTTTGCTTGATGGATTAGGATGATCTGTAATCCATTGAAGTGTTAAATTGGTGAAACTAAATGTTTCTCACACTTTGAAATGAATTTAGTACAGGTATAAGCTTTGTACCCGGGTACAAGTGAACCCACCCACGTTGCATCCTTCAGTACCTTTCCCACAACACAACGTATACAAAGCAAACAAACATCTAGTCAAGTGGTATTTTAAAAAGTATTTAAAAAAAAATTCTAATATGAGCTTAGACAGATCTCTTAAGAGTATTTTTTTTATTTAATGCTGTAAAACATCTATATATGAAGCTATAATAAATCTAACAAATAAAAAAATCCGTTAAAAGAAGGAACATCTCACATGAACATTAACCATCAAACGCTTTATGTCTTAATTCACTTGGAAAAATGGCTTTCATGGTATATTTCATAAAGCCATGGTCATTTCATTTAGATAAAACGATTTCATATAGTTCTAAATCTTGCAGTGATATATCTTCACACCATGATAGCTTAGTTTTAATGACGTTCTCTCTTAAAATATTGGAAGAATTGTTTAATGTTTTAGAAATGGGAGTTGATTCTGGTAAGTTTGAGTTCAACAATTTGAACTGTCAATACAAACTGACATCATTAACATTTTAGAAGATGCTTCTAACAATACAAGCAAAACTTTAGCATCTCCACTAGAAACTATTGTAGTATAACGTTAATACACTGCAGGAGTTAACGGAACTGGATTTAGAATTTAATAAGGGAGACGGAATATAGGAAAATATTCTCAGCTGGCTTTTTATTTAATATTAAATTTACGCGGGTAAAAATTAGCTATAGGATCATTTACGCGGGTAACTTTCAATAACCGCAATTGTTTAATATCAGGTAAGTAAATTTTAAAAATATTCTTAGAAATAGTGCGGCAGCTACGTGTCCTATTATTGACCGAGTAGTTAAATGAGATTTGGATCTTTTCGATTCCTCGAGGGGTTATACTAATTTCTATTCAACATTAAATGTGTGCGCAACGGATGATATTAAATTGTTATTTTTAGCATTCAAATTTCATCAAAATCTGAGTTTATTATCACAAACAGTGTTTAAGATTTGGAGGTGGGTAGAAATTTTCTCTGATGTCTGAAACGGATAGGAGATATAAAAAAATAGCCTGCCAAGTGCTTCTCCCGGTTTTTCAATCTCAAAATTGTTTTGGTTCATTACATGAATTAAAGTATCAATGTAGCAAAAGTTAAAAAGCGCAGACGGTTGCAGCTATCTGCGGGTTACTTTCGAGAAACCAGAAAAGTTTCATGCAAAGTGCGTGCTAAGTACTTTTGAAGCTATGGATGTAAATAAATGTATGTTTGTGCGCATGTGGAAGCGAAGCAAATGAGCGTAGAAGGTAAACTTATATGGGGCCAACAATGAGCTAGTTATGAACTACCAAACAAATTTCATTAAAATCGGACGTGTGGTTTCTAAGATTGTAGGTTCGCAAAAATAGAGCAACAGACCGATAGACAGACACGGAACCAAAAATGTTCCCTGATGTTTAAAATGGTTTTCTGTCTGGGAATTTTTGAAATCGAAGACATCAAACATTTTCGTTCTTCAGAACAATTACTTAGTTTTCGTTACCTTCGGTAAGCTCGGAAGCAAAATTCGTTGTTCAGCATCATCAAAATGTTTCCAATACCATCGGTAAAATTGGAAGAGTAACTTATGTTCAAAAACAATGTATATTAAGATATCAGTCGTAATATAAAGCAGTGATAATATCAGTAGCCAGTGGGAAAAGGGAAGAAAATATCTCTATATAAGGGACACTATATCAAACACGTAGACTGGAATATAGGGGGATTGCGGAGCCAGATGCAATTGACACTTGGCATAATGCTGGGGCGACACAACTCGGCCCCTCGCCAGCCCCTGGGAAATATTATAACTGGCGACGGACACTGCGAGGGAGGCGTCGCAATATCAACGCGACATAATCCCCTAATATAACATTTATCCCTTGGGCAATTACAATGAGCAATTATTTCTTCATCAAATTCAAACACTTCAAATTAAATACTTGATTCCATTTCATTCTTGTTTCCAATAATTAATTTTCTCAAATAACTCATATAATTATTTTTGATGTGTTAATACTTATAAACAGCTTGTGTTTCCAGTGAAATCCGCGTCACGAGGGATTTGAGTACGACCTTTTGCTTCCGCCATTGGATGCATCTTCAGGGTCGTGCTGCATTGTGATGTTGACTCGAAGCAAACACCAGATGATGTTTGCTAAGTATTAACTACTATACTAAAAAGTGCCAATGCTGCTTCCACACTACTTCAACTTTAATTAACAAGTCTTTATTCATCAAAGTGCCAAACCAAAATAATTTTTGGCTGAAAATAAATTATCCTATAAACGAAAATAAACATATATCTATGAGAAAACTTTATTTTCCAACCAAACATTCTGAATATGTAGTACTAAATAAACTTTTTTTATTATTTACTACACCCCTAACCTAAAATAATTATTAGGTTAGGAGTAAAAAAGTAAAAAAATAAATTGAATAGAAATAAATTAAAGGCTATGTATGTATTGGAGGAAAATTAGAAAAATAAACCTCTTTTACTTTTTCCTTCGTTTTACATAATTTTTTTCCCAGGCCCTTTTTTAAGACTTTTTTTGTAGAAAAAAAGGGTGGAAGGAAAAGCGGGTCCATTTTTAATATTATTATTTCGATAAGAGAATCTCAAGTTATAAATATTCCAATCTTTCTCTTTTTTTTATTCTTCCGATTTCTGAATTGCTTTTTAGTAGGCTGAATTAGATGAAGAAAAATAATAATTTATTCTATGAATATTTATATATATNTATATACTACATTTTTTAATTCAATTAATTCATTTTTTATTTACTTGGTTTACTTATTCTTTTTTGCTGTCATTCAATGTTTACCTCTCAAAAAAAATCTTAATTTTGAAATCTGTCAAAATGAAAGATTGTAAATATTGGGGATATGACAAAACAAATAAAATAACATGCGGATTTTTTCCTAGGAGAACAGATTTGGTTTTTGATTGGTGGAAAAAAAAGAAAAAGAAAAATGGAGGGGGTAATGGCGGTATCACGTTATTATGGCTGAAGAAAAAAAAAGTAGAAAATGATTTTTTTCTCAGGCTATAATAGTCAGTTCTAATTTCGTCTGAAACCTTACCAACCCCCCACTACTACCAAGAATAGAAGATCCTGGCAAGAAAATTAAATATAAAAAAGAAAAATCATAGGGTGGTAGGAGATGGCGTGTCGCCCCCTCCGTCAAAAACAGGCGCCCCCCCTACCAAAGACTCTTTTATTTCCAGAGCCCTCTTGTAGGTTCCACCCCCTAAAGCAAAGAGGTCTGTCATTATTTTTGCTCTGCCGTCTTATCTCCGAAATGAGTTTTACTACTTTATTTTTTTTTCATTTTTTTTATTTTTACGTTAAAAGGGGCTGAAAATCAACTTCTCGCCCAGCTACGGAAAAAAATGAGTTTAGAGGCCCCTCTGACTTATACCCGCATTTCAAGTCTGTCTACTCTTTTTTTTAAAAAAAATCTTTTGCTGGCTTAAAAAAAGTAAGTAATTAAGATTGATGTAAAATTTAAAAAAAAAACCTTCTACCCTCATCGTACTCATTTAAAAAAAAAAAAAAAAAAAAAAAAAAAAAAAAAAAAAAAAAAAAAAAAAAAATAGAAGTTGGCCCGTGGCAGCTTAAAGTCGGTAATCTCCCCCCACTACTAACTCTTAAGTCTTCGCTTAATTAACCAAGCCGACCCTACTTTAAAACCATTATATTCCCAGATTTAATTATATTTTTTTTTTCTTTCTACTTGAAGATCAATTTTTATAATCTTTTTCCTTTTCATGATTCCACCATCTTATTTTAACAAAAAAAATGGAGGAAAGATCCTTAAAAAGAAAATGGAGTGGGGGGATTTTTTGTAATCCAATTTAAACTTATATTGGCCCTTGTCAGGATTACCAGAGAAAAAAAAAAAAAAACTCTTAAAACTCCATCTCCTTTTTTTACCCTATGAACAAAAAAGTCTAAGATAATTTTAATTGTTTAATTAAAGTTAACAACAACTCCTTGTTTACTTAAAAAGAAAACATGGCGCAGTTTCCTCTCTGCCTCATGATTTTCTTTTAATCCCTGAAGCACTTTCATGAAATTTAATTTATAAGAAGAGGAAAAAAAATGTCTTCATTCCATACTTAATTTTAAAATATTAAAAGGTTTTGGAATGGGATGGGGTTACATAATTCATTTATTTATTTTTTTGGTTTAAATAAAATTGAAAAAACAAGTTAATAAATACAAGATATGAATTTCTTTAAAAATAATTAAGTCTTTTCAACCACTTAACTAATTTAAAATTAACAACATAAAAAGAACTTTTTATATACTACGTTTTTTAATTCAATTAATTCATTTTTTATTTACTTGGTTTACTTATTCTTTTTTGCTGTCATTCAATGTTTGAAATCTGTCAAAATGAAAGATTGTAAATATTGGGGATATGACAAAACAAATAAAATAACATGCGGATTTTTTCCTAACTAACTTTCCAAGCAGCAAATTTGCTGAAAATTGTCACTGTGTTCTCAGCTGTTCTGAAAGTTTCAAATGTCTAGCTACTCGGGATGTTAGTTAAAATTCGATTGCATGATTTGTACCGGACAAACAAACAAACATTTAACATTTACAAACAAGAAACCAAGTTAATAAAAACGTAGTAATAAAAGTGGAAACTTAAAATAATCGTTTAACAAATAGAGAGGGGGGGGGGGGGTATGAAGATATTTTTAAGTGCATGAAAAGGTTTAAGTGCATAAATAAATTGCTACAAAATCAAACAAAATATATATTGGTATACTCAGGACGTCCTCCTATTTTTTTAACACCCCTCATGCATTTCCTGGAGAAATCCTAAAAACCTTTTGGACAGACATCCGAGTGGCAGGAGTCGTGGAAGACCATGGAAACGTCGGGATAAAGATGTGGAAATGATTTAAGAAGATAGGGATTCTGTATTCGTATTCTGTAGGTAGCACCAATGGGACTCACCAAGGTGGAGACGAGTGCAAAGATAATATCGGGAAGATCATGGCCTAAAAGAAGTGTTTGGTCCAGTAAACTAAAACCCCATGTTTTTTAAGGATGGTCTTTTGGGACTTCCCTTTCTTTTCCCTGAGGTTAGGTAATTCTATTTCACTCAACATATCTGCAAAGTTTCATAAGTTTTGTTTTTGGTAGGTACCTTTGAAATACAGGTGCGTTGACGAAGGGCATACATTATACATGCATAAGGATAAACTCAAGGGATTAGGGTCATTGCTTTTGCCTAAACCACTTTTCTATACATAATGATCTTACGGGCTTTGTTTGTTAATAGCCGATGATTGATTAAGACGATGGGAAAGAAATATCCAAAGAAAAAAATTTGGGTAATAAAGATTAGAGGACAATTAAGGTCATGATCAAATTAGGAATCATGAAGTTATTAAGAAATCCAGAAATTGTTTCAAAGATTAAAGCTGGAGGATTAAACTGGTTGGTCACCGTACACAAAGAATGTCATGGGAGAGAAATCATCATAAAAAACTTTTGGACAGCCGTCCAGATGGCAGGAATCGTGGAAGACCTAGGAAACGTCTAGATAAAGATGTAGAGAAAGATCTAAGGAATAGTGGTTCTGTTTTCTATAGGTAGCACCGAGGTGAAGACGAGAGCGAAGATAATATCGGTAAGATTATGGCCCTACAACTACTGCAGCACCGTGGAGTAAAGCGGGATATACACATGAAAGAACTTGGTTCGCCGATCTTAGTTTTCAAGAACAAAGTTCACCTCTGTACTTAAAGTGTCGCTGCACCGAGAATGGTGAAGTATATACTAGTAGGTTCATGAATACATTTGGACATTTGGCTCACCAAGGTGGTGACGAGTGCAAAGATAGTATCGGGAAGATGATGGCCCTACAACGACTGCAGCATCGTTGAGTAAAGCGGGATATACACATGCCAGGAACATGGTTCACCGATCTTAGTTTTCAAGAACAAAGTTCGCCTTTATTACTGCACCCAGAACGGCGAAGTATATAGGTTCCTACATCTATAGGGTGCGAAAGTAAGTATGAATGCTTGGGACATTTGGCCTTTGGCCCCAGTGCAATTCCAGAGAGATATATTTTATTCTGTGATAATACTTGTCAGAGAGGAGCCTGGCAACACTTATTATTCCCAGTAACCTTCCAGCCTTAACCGTCTATCTTATCAGTGTAGTGTTATCAGCTTAGTTTACTTTTGCTGCGTCTATAAATAAGAAAACCTTCTCTACCTTTATATCAACAATAATATTGACAGAATATTGAGAGTAAATAAAATAATTCATTGATAAAACGAATATCTAATTAAGTCATACAAGTATATACAGTTTATATATATATA
>KZ651307.1:22914-35109 GCA_001010745.2 Gerris buenoi | reverse complement strand
GCATGTAAATACAGGGTGGGAAAAAAACGCAATTTTTTTTTTAATACATATTTTTTACATTCACCTCAGAAATGCATAAAACCGCTGTTTTGAGAGGTCATATTTTCAAAATTTTCCGGGGGATGACCCCGGACCCCCCACCATAAATATATATTTGTCAATATTAGTTGTACATTGTTTTTTTGGGGGGCTTTGTTGAATAAGCAGTACCCCTTTTTTGTTACCACAAAACGAATCCCCGCCCCCACCCAAATCTTAACTGACTTTGAATGTGCTCCCCCCAGACCTAGCCACTGGATACGCCACTGCTTCTAAAACACTAACGGAAGCAGAGGGAAGGTACGCGACGATTGAAAAAGGGAGGCATTAGCTAGCATTCTAGCATATTTATGTTAATGAAATGAAATTCAACCAATATCAATATCTCTATTTGGCACGGTTCAAACACCATTATAGAGTAAATTTTAAGTCCAAACAGGAATATTTTTAAGACGACTTTAAATCAGCTTGCTAAGTGGGCTTCGTTTATATCTGGATATATTTTTAACATTGAGTACAGAAAGGGAATAGAAAATTACATAGCTGACACGGTTTCAAGGCTGCCAGAGAAAAGCTGTAAGATATCTATAGGGACAAGGGGAGCTATGTGAGGGCCATCTATTGCACCTACCTTTGGCTGACTTGGTAATTATTGGCAAGAAGTTGAGGAAAGCGAGATTGGAAGATTAAATTCTGAAGAAAGTTATCCAGTAGGTACATCATGCGGAATTTTGGCCGAACATCAAAGAGAAGGTTTGTCAGGAGTTGTTGTCAAAAAAAAAGAGGAAATCTCGTACGAAAAAGGTGTTTTTTGTGGATGGGGCGAACTGTTGTGCCTCTGGAGTTGCAGAAAAGAATGTTAAGGATTTTAAACGAAGGTCAACCTGGAATTATTCGGCGGCAAAATTTGATATTATGGTGACCAGAGACAAGTTAAAGTCTTCGTTCGGGAATGCGTTCTATGTCAGGAGGAACGAACAAAAGAAGAATTTTCCTGGCCCCTCCGGAACCGTGAATGAGAGTGCACATCGATTATGCCGGATCATTTCAAGGAAAATGCTAGCTGATCGTAGTAGATGCTTACTAAAAATGCTATGGATTTTCCAACAAATTCAATACCCACAGCACACACAGTCTCAGCATTATTTTGTCGTTTTGAGTTGCCAATTAGTATAGTGTCAGACAATGGCCCATAGACTCCCACAGGGGAATTCAAAGAGTTCAGTGAGAAGTGAGAATAATACCATCATCAAGCACATAAGAAGAGCTCCATATCTTCTAAGTTCAAACGGAAATGTACAGAAATGTGGCAGAAATGTTGGTGAGAGTGAGAACATTTAACTATAGACTAAAAATTAATAAGGAATATCAAGTCCGGATTAATTTGAACAGTCTGCGCTTCTTCACCTTCACACAACACACAATAATTGATACTTTAATTCAGGTAAAAAATCAAAAACAAAATGTGACATTAAAGGAATAGGGGGAAACTGGGAAACCTAAATACATTTGTCAATAATAGGATGTAATAGCATCATAAAACTATTAAGCTACACGAAATAGGATGTGTGCCACACTAATTGGTAGAATATTGCTTCCGAGGTTACCAAATGTAACAGAAGCCATGAGGCCGTTCTGAAAAACGAAAATTTCTTGTTTCCGTCTTCAAAAATTCCAAGGCATCAGAAAACTGTTACATAAAGAAACATTTTTTTCCGTATTTGTCTGCGTCCCTCCCTTTTTGAGAACCAACATGTCTTAAAAACTATATACATATACTTATCTGATTTTTATGGTTTGTCGAAAGTTGCCCGCAGACGCAGATAGCCCCAGATTAATTTTAACCATCTGCGATCTTTAACTGTTGCTAAATTGATACAAAATAGTTGTTGATAAATAAAATGATATAATTCATGTAAAAAATGAAAAACAATTTTGAGATTTAAAAAACTAGAGGAAAAATGAAATAAAATGTAATAGGTTGTAGTAGCAAAAAATCATAAAAGTATAAACAGAATAGGACACGCACCACACTAATTGGAGGAATATTTTTAAATGATATCGAAAAATATCATTTACACATAAATGGTTCAGAATTGTAAAATATTTTAAATATATTAAATATTAGTTTAGACCGTGGTCCGTGAAAATAAAATTGGTAAATAACTTAATAATCAACTATTTGTTTTAAATTTTAGATTGTTTTCTGAAAATAAACCATAATCTAAAAACAAATAGTTATTTACGCACCAAGGGAGGAAACAAAGTCATTACTCCCTGAGCGTTATTGTTGGTTCCTGAGGCGAAGCCGAGGAAACCATACTGTCTAAATCCCGAGGCGAAGCCGAGGGAGTTATTTAGTTGGTTCCTGAGGCGCAGCCGAGGGAACCATGAAGTTTAATCCCGAGGCATAGCCGAGGGAGTTAATTATAGCGAGGGTGCTATGACTTTTTACTCCCGTGGTCCGTACAAGATTTTTCCTCCAGAAGGGTTGAAAACAACACAAACAAACCTAAGATTTCGATTTATCAATTTATTTGGGTATTAAAAACTAAGTTTACAAATGTTTATACCTTTAATTTGTTTAACGACTTTTAAAAAACAAAACAAAAAAAAGTTATTATGGTTATTGATTTCTATAATAACTTAAAGTTATTATAGAAATCAAAGAAAACATAAAAAAATTTCCTCGGGCCCCTAAAAGCGCGGGGCCCGGGGCGGTTGCCCCTGCCTAAGGGCGGCCCTGATAACTTTCAATAACTATGTAATTATAAATAATAACTCTATAACTCAAATGTTTAATAATACACAAAATGTACTACAGAATGACTAACTGAATAATATTTAATTTAATTGTGTTTATCTCTAAAATACGAGAAATCAAAAACATAAATATAACCTGATGGGATGTAACCTACCTCTTTTCTACAAGGACTCTTTTCTATAAATTTTGTTTAAACTCAGTTATGACATTTTAAAATGACGATAAAAATTAAAGTACCTATCACGCGCAATCAAAAGTACGTGTCATTTAAACTCTGTAATATTTAATAAAAAAGCTTTTATCCAGTCATTGAGTTAAAAAAAACTGCTATTAGTTACGAAACAGGCAACACTGATTTTTTTAAGAATAATAAGTTGGCTCTACTGCTACTTTCCACCACGATTTCTACTTTCCACCACGATTTCTACTTTCCGCCACGATTTTCACAACTAGGCTGTAATGGGATCCTTTCCTCCCTATAAACTAGGGTGGAAAGTTAATGTTTCCTCCCTTCTGGAGGAAAAAATAGTTTACACTGCTTCTTATTATGAAATAAACAATATCAAGCCGAAAATCTGGTCAAAGAGCGAAATATCATTCTTATAATATATATTGGCTTATTATTTGATTTGAAAGAAATTAATTCTATTTATTTTTATAAAATAATATTTATACGTTTCATTGCAATTATGAACTATTTTTCTAAATAATATTTCCTGATAACATTAATAATAAAAGGAGTTTTCTCTAAACTAGTATTTTAAGAAACTAAACACCGTCGTACACACAATTAAGAAAAAAATACCATTTCTAGAGGCTTAAGAACAAGCAGGAGATTTTTTTTATAAAGAATGATAATTACCGAAAACTAAAAAATAATAAAATGTTTTACTCTTGGATGCTCTCTTATGAGACCACTGTATGAATGATTTGAAACTATAGGAAGCTAAAAAAAAACTAAAAGTGATATATAATTCACTGATTTAGGATTCATAAGTAACCCATTAGGGTTACATATGTAACCTAATGCAGCGGTTCCCAAACTGTGGTACGCGCGCGTACCACTGGTGGTACGCGCGCATAAATATTTCCGGTTGTTAGAAGTGTATTCATCCCTTATTTACCTCAAAACCAAGTATAGTAACGGACTGTCCTGCGTTGAGAATGATTAAAACTCAGCCCCATCACGCCAGAAATTTTTTTAGCCAATTATTGCAAGCACATCCATCCAATTAACCTGCCTAACCTTATTGTTTATTCGTTTATTACGACGTATTCTTTTAATATGTTCTTTATGATTCTTTATATATGTATATGTATATATTTTTATATTTCAAGTTTTAATATTTTATTTTTATTTCTATTCGTGTTATTTTGTTGTAGTTTGATGTTCTTTGTTCTTTCATTAATGTTTCTTTTACTACATGAAATACAATTTTTATTTAGTCCTTTTTTTTAACAATCATGCTCAAACACCTTCTCTCTATCCAGGGGATTGAAGGTAAAAAAAAAAATATGATACAGTACGCAGGTCTGGTACAACTTAAATTTAAAAAAGTTTTGCTTTAAAATAATGTGATACCCTACGTTTTTGAACCTTTAAAACTCAAAATTTTTCTGGACCCCCTTTCTTCTGAAAAAAAAGTCATAGATATTCCTGTATAAACATCAGTGGTACATGAAAAATTCAAGAAACATTAAGTGGTACACCACCAAAAAAGTTTGGGAACCCCTGACCTAATGTATAAAACAGGCTAATTACCATATGATAATTAGTCTGTAATATAGGTATATGCATATAAGGCATGTCAAACAATGTAACTATAGATAAAATCTTCCCACATGATTTGAATTTAGAACTAGAACAGGTATTTTTAATTTTTTTTTCTTTTTTTTTTTTAATAAAAAAAACTGCATTCATTTATTTTCATATCTTTCCTCAAAACGAAACAATTTAAGACAATTCATATTATTGTCCAATTCATATAGATTTTCTCACATAAATTTATCTTTTGCAGTCATTGTCCTCATTTTTCTGCATCGAAAAATAAAAACCAGGAATAGTTACATACATATTGTTTTTTCATTTGTATTTAAATTGGCTTACACATAATTTTCATAAAGACCTTCAAATTTTGTTTATTGTACTTGTAGATGATTATTTTAATTTTTGCAGATATTAGAGAGTTAGTGATTTTTTAGTTAGTTAATTTTTGCTACAACGATAGCTTGGAAGTTATATGAGATCGTTCTGGAGAGCACAATATATTTTATGACTCAAATTTCAAAAATTTCTTCATAGAAATCCGTTTCAGACATGAGGGAACATTTTTGGTTCCGTGTCAGTCTGTAGGCCTGTCCCTCAATTTTTGCGAACCAATAATATATCTTCAAAACTACACGTCCGATTTTATAATATGTATATGGTATATAAGTCGTAATTATGATTTTAAATAATCTATAATGAAGTTATAAGAAGTTTAGTTTAAATAAGAATCTAACTAAATAATTTATGTACCTATTTTTCTTTTTACAATTTCAATTTAGATAAATATACCTATAATATCGATTTCACATTTAAATAAATTTACAAATTATTTAACAATTTAATAACTCGAAAATGAATATACATATTAATAGGTTGGCTTGGTCAATTTGTTAATAAAAGTAAACTGGCGACGTCATAAACATTTTCTCTACTATAAAACGCCAAATGTCAAAATAGTAATCTGAGGGGTATCTTCTGCTAAAAACAATTCTTGGTTGTATAAGTATTTTGAATTAAGTACCTATAATACCGATATATTTTAATTTCCCGCTATTATTTTCTTTTTTTATAATTTCACCATGCCTCATTATTGAGATCAAGGCCCTATGACAAACCACTAGAAAAGCCTGCTTCCCCCCACCCATAGAAAAATTGTGTTGGTCCATATAATGACACTATAAGTTCTGGGTTCGACTCCCGTTGGCGGAGGATATTTTTATGAGTCTACCTACCTAACTTAACTAACCTCGACTTCAATACTTATTTGATGCGATAGATTTAAATCGAATTTTTACAAAAAAAAGTAGGCTATTATAAAAAATTACGAAATAGGTACAATGTATTTATTTATTTATTTATTTTTAATGTAATTGCAATTTATTGAAAAAAAAAATGTAGATCAAAACATGTTGAATACATGCATATAATCTTATTTACTAATTTCAAATCAGCCGAGGGCAATAAGATATTATCTTATTTAATTATTGATTACCTATAAATATATTGGGAATTATACTTACCTACATATTTAAATAAATATATAATAAAATATATTATAAATTTAAGAGAAACAAGTGTTTTATGATGGATAGGGGGGTAATTATAGGAGAGATCCTAAAATATGTATATTATTATAATTTGATCCTTTTCTGTTTTAAGATTCCTCGGATAATTTAAACTCATTAGATTTGATTTAATGAGGCGAAGAGAAAACATTTGAGAGTTGGAGCTGATAAAACTAGAGGTGAATAGCTACGGTAAGTATAGTGCAAGGATTGAGCGTTATTATACGGTGAGAGAGAGATAGACCCTTCCCCCACCCCTCCCTGGGAGAGGGAGGCGCGTGTGGCAAGGTAGGTCCTGGAGTAGGGCTGCAGTAAAGTGGTTATTAGTACGAGCAAGGATTAGCACTAATAGGTCCTGGATTGATAGGGGGTAGAAGGACCTGGGAATCCCAGCAATAAACGGCTTTAAGGGGGGAGCAATGGAGGCAAAAGAACTAAGCATGTTTATAACAGATCAACTTTAGAAACAGAGGGAGGGGAGAGGTAGTAGGCGTGGTCAGAGTGTAGGAGGGGGTGAGTAGGCGTGGCCTGGATTCGGCCCTTTGAGCCCTTCCCCCAGTAATACTGAGACTGTGTTGTGCCGAGACCACCGTGTCATTATAATAGCCGCGATGCGTTGAAAACTTGACGCGACCGTCTCCTTGTTCGCGACCTTCCGAGGTATGATACCCCACGTGATCGCCAGGCCTCCTCCGCAGCCCTTTTCCGTCGACAATCTCTTATCTTCCAACTGTTCGGATAGGGCGAGCTTATCTCCGCCCGACACACCGCCGTCTCCAGACTACAGACCCGACTCGCCAACCACAAAACCAGGTCAGTTAATAAGAACAATTAAATAAAAATTAGAAACCTAAGGCTAATTTATTTATAATGAGCTCTAAGTATATTAGAGAAAAGTTTTTTTGTGTATAAACACATGCCAAATTTAAAAGCATAATGAAGTAAAATATTAAATCGTATTCGGTAAAGAATTTTATATTTTTAAACAAAACCCAACTTGTAATAAAATTAAATAGTCTGTCAATAAGTGAGGCAAATAGCTTCCTCGTGTCCCATCTCAAATTTGGTTCGACCCATTATTTCGTTTTATTTCGCATTTTTTTTATAAATCTTTCAAAATGCTATGTTTTTTTCAAGAGCAAAATTGTCAATTTAGCAACATTTAATTAGAAGTGCATTAGTGTATCTGTTTATTATTTCACTCTATGGATTTTATTTTGTGGCCTAATAGGGGTCCTTAAAGAAATGTGACGTTCTCACTCATTTATAAAATTTTGCAATATTTCAACTTCTCCTTAGGTCATTATCAATCATCCATCATCCATTCTGTATTTTTACAAACGAAAAAATTTTGACTTTAGACAACTACGTTGATATGATTTATGATTTTTTGCAATAGGAATTTGTTGTTATTATGTTTTATAGTATTAATGAACCAACTTTTTGTAATTAAAGTCGTTTTTTATCAAACCATGAAGGAGTTAAATATGAAAAGTTTAACAAATACCATAAAAGAAAACCCAGAGTGAAATTATTTATATTGTGCGCGTAAACGGTTGAAATTAATAAGACCATCTGTGGACTGTGGACTTCTTTACAAGCCATCCAAATGTCTTAAAATTGGATTCAGTTTACTTTTAATGATTAATTAATAATAATTGCAAGATAAAAAGAACTTATTATATACTACGTTTTTAAATATTCTGTCATAAATTTGAAACTTTTCAAAATGAAGATAGTAAATATTGGTCATGTCAAAACAAATAAAAAAACTTGCGGATTTTTTCCGAACTCACTTTTCTTACAGCGAAATTTGCTGAAAACGAATTAATTTTTGCTGAAAGATGGCTGAAAGTATTAAAATAATGCATTGTCATCGAGTTCTGAGCTATTCTAAAAGTTTCAGATGTCTAGCTGCTCGGGAAGTTATTTAAAAATCGATTTCAAGATTTTTACTTGACAAACAAACAAACAAACAAGAAAGCAAGCTAATAAAAACGAAGTAAAAAAAGGTATGGACGAAGTAAGTTTAAAATTATATGGGACAGTCAATGGGCTAATTTTGCGACCTATAATTCTATCTAAATTACAGTCGTTTTTAAGGTATTTTCGTTCGCAAAAATTTTGAAAGACAGATAAACTCTGATGTCTGAACGGATTTCTGTCCAGGAACTTTTGAATTCTTAGACCACCAAAAAGGTCGTTCTTCAGAATGACCACAAAGGTAACGGCTTTCGTAACCTTCAGTGAGCTTGAGTGAGCTCCAGGAAGCAAACTTAAATAGTATATTAAAGCATTAACTGGCTTAATTAGTTCAAGAGAGCTACGAGAACAAGTATAATAGTCATACTCTCTAGTCATATTGTCGCCTTTTTTTGTATCAAAGAAGTATCACGGCATAGCTCCGTAGTTGGTTGTGTCCTGATGTAAATTTCTTTCACCTAGCCTCAATGTCAATTTATAATACATCTCAAAAACGACTCTTTAAGTGGTATGTATTATAGTATCATTAAGTTATTGTAGTAAATTTTGACATAATTCATTTCATGAGTTTCTATCCGCTCCTTAAGGGTCTATCTTAAGGTCCAAACATTTCTTCTGTTAACTGTTATAGGTCTTCATAGAAACAATTTAAACATTTATAACTCATAATTTTTACTAGTCTTATATTACTTTTCTTTGTAAGTTTCATTGCACACCTATTACCCCAATGTTTAACCACTTTCCGTCATTCAATCTCCCCAAATTTTGCACATAGAAACAACTAAGGTGAAGAATACAGAAAAAAAAATTGTTGAAAATAAGTTTTTAAAAATGGTATTTTTATATTATTTTTTTATATTCTGAATTTATATCTGATAGCTTGTATATTTTTTATTTTGCTTTAAAGCTCACCGAAGGTAGCGGAAGCTATGTGATCGTTCTAAAAAACAAAAATATTTTATGTCTCCAATTTCAAAAAGTCCAAGATAGATATTCGTTTCAGACATCAGGGAACATTTTGGTTCTGTATATCTGTCTGTCGGTCCTAGCATAATTTTTGCGAACCAATATATCTTAAAAACTAAACACTATACCCGTCCGATGATATTATATGTGTGGTAGCTCGTAATTAGCTCATTGTTGGTCCCATATTAATTTCAACCTTTTGCACTTATTTTTTTTTCTCTTCCGCACATGCGCACAAACCAACATTAATTTACACCGATAGCTCTAAAAGCACTAAACTGATTAGCATGACACTTTATAGTTTATCGAAAGTAACCCGCAGATAGCCCCAGATTAATTTGAAGCGTCAGAGCTCTTTTACTTTTGCTAGATTGATACTTCAATTCATGTAAAAAATCAAATCAATTTTGACATAATAAAAAAAAAGTGGAAAACAATTAAATAAATTAGACAATTATGGCTTGTAATAGCATAAAATAAATTAAGTAAGCGTGATAGACTGTGGGAAAGCTATGTGCCACACTAGTTGGCAATCTGTTTTAAATTGGTCTACTTACTGTGTTATTGTAATTTGTGTTACATCTGTAAATTGCTCTACTTGTGGTTTTTAAAAATAAATAAGGTCAAATAAAATGCATAATATAGGGGAACCCGGGGCAGAACGGGGTATCAAGTTGAAAATATTTTTTAAAAATACAAAAGAGTTAATTAAGAGAGCTGCGAATTTTTCTATGAACACATTGTAATGTAATGAACACAAAAACACAATAATATTATAAAAATACAAGAGAATATATTATTTTTTTCAAAAACAGAAAATTATGTCATTTACCCCATTCTGCCCCGGGCATGGGGCAGAACGGGGTGGTAAGGAAAAGTAAGTATAAAAACATATATTAAGTGACTAAAATATTTAAATAAAATATTTAAAAATATATTGGGTGACTCTATAAAGGTTTAATAATTGATTTTGTTCTTTTCTTAAGCCTATTCATAAAATGCTCACACTAGGACAGCCTCATCATCTTCGCTATCTATTCCCGCACAAGAATGGTATGAACATTTTTTGCACATGAAACAAGAGACCCAACCTTCAACTGACTTTGAGTAAAATTCACCGCAGTATAAACATTCAGTCAGAACAATCCTCAGAGTCACTCTCGTGAGTTAGGAGTTTTCTCTCCTTCTTCTTATGTTTTCCACATTCCGCCCCCCCCCCCCCGTTCTGCCCCAGGGGCACGTTTTAGGGTAAGGAGGTAATTTCACACGAGAAAGATACGTAAACAAACGTTTAACTACACGAAACTAAAGACAATTAAACGTACTTTAACCATGTACTATCAATAGTTGCAATGTAAACAAGTATGTATACCTTGTCTTGGTTACAAAAGCATCAGAAGTTACAATACAGAAGCAAAATATGTCACAACGAAAACTTTACGCACCAACGCTCAAAAAAACTAGACTAACATGGCTGCCGTAGTCGAGTTTAACAGGTTGATCAATTTATACCTATTGCCGCTCGCTGGCAGCATCTCCTTGACACCGAAAAACGGCAAACTTCATTCCACCCCGGTACCCCGTTCTGCCCCGGGTTCCCCTACTTTTATCTTTTTACATACATTTTTAATTATTTCTGTACCTTCATACATATTACAATTTGTATTTATAAATATTATGGCGAAACACCACAAGAAGTGTCTAACCAATGAAGTAACTCGTGACCCAACTTAAGTCCGAACACCGACAAGCTATGCAGTCGTTTGTAGTAGTATAGATGGTAGTGGTTCAATTCCCACAAATCTGTCATATTTTACACAGATGATTTACGGATAATGTTTCAAGAAGCTGATCTCTTTTTCCTGTGATAATCTATGTTATGTTGATCAATACTTAATAGAGACAGATGCGATAATACTGTTGATCGAAATCTATATTGAGTATCCTTCGATAAAGTATTTAAATTCATTTTTTAAACCTAAATAAATCGACTGCTAATTAATGTATGGCTCGTAGCTTCCTCGCATCCTATTATGTACATTATTTATTTTATGCATTTACAAGCAATTATTGTTTGCTAATTTATTTAATTGTTTTCCCCTTTTTTAAATATGACCAAATTGTTTTGAATTTTTTACATGAATTAAAGTATCAATTATGCAAAATATAAAGATCGCATATGGTTGAAATTAGCCTGGCGCTTATCTCCTACATTACTTTCGATAAACCATCCAAATTTGAAATATTTACGTTCTTCAGAACGATCGCATAGCCTCCGTTACCTTCGGTAATCTCGGCAGCAAAAACTCCTACTTATTCTTACCTACCACTGAAATTGTTATTATTTTCTAGTAATGGCTTCAATTTTTTGATAAAATAAAAAAAAAATAAATCCCGTTTGACCGTTGTCAAAAAGTCCTATTTAAAAGTTTTGTTAGGAAGGACAAAAAAGAACACGGTGTAAATATTAAATTTGTTTTATTCTCTGTATTATTAAATTCTATTTTATGTTAAAAAAAATAAACAATAAGCTGACTTCAAATAATTTCACGATAAAAAGAACTTTTTATATATTACTTTTTTAAAATTTTCTGTCATAAATCATAAATTTGAAACCTGTCAAAATGAAGATTTTAAACATGGGACATGTCAAAACAAATAAAATAACTTGCGGATTTTTTTCGAACTACTTTCCATACAGCAAAATTTTCTGAAAACAAATTAAATTCTGCTGAAAGATGGCTATAAGTATTAAAATAATGCATTGTCATCGTGCTTTGAGCTATTCTGAAAGTTTCAAGAGCCTAGCTATTCGGGAAGTTAGATAAAAATCGATTGCAAGATTTGTACCGGACAAACAAACAAACAAGAAAGCAAGCTAATAAAAACGTAGTAAAAAATATATAAATTTGGTGGTAAAAGGTAAAGTCCTAAGGTAATAGGCTAAGGTCCTAAGGTAAAAGGCTAAATTAGATACATTTCTTTTGAGAGAACGCGTTTAATTGCTTAGGTTGGTTAAATTAAATAACAAAATTATTTATTAAATTAATTTATTTATTAAATTTATTAAATTAATTATTTTTTAAATAATTAAAATGTATTTTATAAAA
>KZ651307.1:10678-22884 GCA_001010745.2 Gerris buenoi | reverse complement strand
TGTATTTTATAAAATAAATATTCTATTTATGATTTTTTTATGACCGAAGAAACCCTTTTAGTAACTTGCTTGAAAGTACTTGACGGGATTTTTAATTCAGATCACTCAACATTCTAACCATATGAAAATTTGTCAGTTTAGTCTAGTCGTTGTCTTAGTATAAAAGCTTTTAATGAGCATTATTGGCCTGTCAAAAGTTTCTATATTTGCGCTAACGTACGCAGCGAGTGATCCGTGAGCCGTGGCGTGTTGTTTTTGTTGAGATTTGAGAGGCCTATATTTACTAACTTTAATTTTTTTAACTTTAATTAACTCTAAATGCATTGAAAAAAAAATCGTTTAAATATAAATGCTTAGAGCTTATGTGCAATTTACATATATATCAAATTATATGTCACATTCCCAAAACGGGCATTTTTCCCATTTTTAGAAAAATAATGAAAAAATATTTGGGTCAATTGAAAACCATGAAAGGGTAAATTTGGACCTTTTGAAGGGTGATTTTTTTATAATTAAACTACGCCTTAAGTACTAGAACTTTAGAGGGGGGGAGTACGCCATCATACTTAGGGGGGTGGACACCCCTGATAACAAGCAATTAAACAAAAGAGAGCTAGTGCATAAAATACCACAGACTTATAAAACCAAAATAATGAATAGCAAAAAGTAGGTAAATTATGAAATATGATCATTGCAGAATACAGTACTTCGCAAGAGTTAATCTCAGAATAAATTACAAGAATCGATATTGCAGAATCAAAATAAAGTTAGAAGCATAATCATTAAAAAAATAGGTACATTATTTAAAAGAATTCAACATAAATTACACTAGCAAAAATTGAAATAGAATAAATTACAAAATCAAGTTCATAATTATAAAATAGTCGAACATTCCTAATGCAGTAATACCTAAATATTATTAGCATATATAAATCAATGAGCTAATATTTATATCAATAGCAAATTAGGTTTAATAATAAAGCCTAAATTTGAATCATAATAACATAAGTTACAAATTGAAAACAAATATTTATAACAATAAATTGCAGAGAATAAGTATTAATAATTAAATGACTAAATAAATATTATCCTAAGGCCCGGTACACACTTGCGGCATAAGTAATCGTGACGCTGCGTCATTTCTAATCTGCGTCTTATCGGATAGGCCTGAGCCCTATCCTGCGTCATATCGGATAGGCCTGAGCCCTATCCTGCGTCATATCGGATAGGCCTGAGCCCTATCCTGCGTCATATCGGATAGGCCTGAGCCCTATCCTGCGTCATATCGGATAGGCCTGAGCCCTATCCTGCGTCATATCGGATAGGCCTGAGCCTATCACCAAGGCGACAGTTTCTCGTTTGCCACCAACCGAAACCCAGATGGATCGTACTCGCGCCCAAATATTTAAAAGAAAGTTGTTTTTTCAAAAAGTACGTATATCGTAAAAGTGAAATTAGAAAAAGGAAGTACTGGATTCATCCGTACAACAGCGAGAGGCACTTTAAGAGAGCCTTTAGCTTGTGCTTAATGGATCTCAGAGAAGATGATGACAAGTTTTTTTCATTATTTTAGAATGTCAATTCGATCCTTTGACGAATTGATTTAAAATTCAAAATATTTACGAAAAATATTTTTGCAAAATGCTTTCCTAAGCGGTGTTTTTTGATCCGATCCTTATATTCCTCATGACCAACATCCCAAATTACCGGGTGCCCTTTTACCTCGTCGATGAAACGTTTAACGTCCACATTTTCATCACACATCGTGTGGATATACTATGTGTAGAATGTTAGAAAAAGAATATAAAAAACTCGATAGGCGATAAGACGCAGCGGCACGTGCGCACTGCCCAATAGACAAATGAGTACTGCTACTATCTGTGATAGGATGAGAGGAAGCTATGTGTGCCACACAAATTGGCAGTCAATTCCCATTAACCTATATTTTTAAAAGTAGGTACTCACCCAGATGACATTTGGATGATTTGTGGAAAGTAGTCTAAAAAATAATCTCGTATAATTCAACCATGTGAACTCAATTAATACTGAATTAATACCAATGAGTGTGACCCAGCTAGAAATCAAAACAAGAAAACACATGTTCAATTCCCACGGGGGTAACATAAATATTATGGTGTTTTTTTTTGTTTGTAAAAATAGAAAGTTTAACACCTACACCCTAAGTTTCAAGTAACATTAAAATTTTGATCTTTATTAATATGGTCTTGTGACCATTCGTCCAAAGTGAGGTAGCTATGTACCATGCTAATTAGCAGATTAATACACAGTAATTGTCGAGCTGTTCTTCTGTTAAAATACATAATTATAAAAGGCAATGCGAATACATTGTTTAGTTAATTTAAATACAAGATAATAGAATAAATTATACAAACATCAATTATATCATTGATGGGGTTTATTTTACTTCAACGTCATTAAGAAAATATAAAATAAACAGACAGTTTAGACCTGATTAGATATTCTTTACTGGACTGGTGACCACAGTATATTTAGACACATTACTGAGCTGGTACCACGGTATGGTCACCACAGTATAACTACAAATATACCTTTTAAAGTTCGAAAATCAATTGACGATACTATTCCGCCCGCCAATAAAATCATATTTCCTCATGTACGGTTGCTATTTTCCTTGGCATCCATTAGTGTCATAATATATATATATATGCGGGAATCGATAGGTCCAAAAAAATACTTTCTATTCCCACTCGGATCACATAATTTTTATGGATTTTTTTATTTATTTTGTGACTATTTTTTGAGAGAGAAAGTTTTGTGATAAAAAAAAAAAATTGATTTTAACAGTTCAAAAATGTAATTTACCTAATTTCATTTTGTGCGAGGTCTGAAATGATGCGCATGCAGCATTAATAAATAGGTCAAGTGTGTGCTAGTCAGCACACAGCGAAGTTCCGTAGGCCACATTATACTGTATAGTTTAAGCAGTACCCCTATTGATTGTGTTTTTTAAAATGCTAACTTTGAAATATTTTATGGGTCTGATATTCTCAAAACCCTCTAAACAAACTTCTAATGATGTATTTTAGTGCCACTAAACCGGACTGTAAACATATAAATACATTGAAAATACCATAATTATTAAAAAAAAATGTATTATGCCAATAAAAAATAAAATAATTTGTTCAAATTTCCAAAAAGTGTTATCTTTACTTTTGGTCGAAGAATGTTCAGGAATTTTTTCAGATTTTTTCCACTTAACATAAGCGAGATAGAGGGGGGGGGGACACGTTTCACACCCACTTTAAACGTGCCTACGCTCGCCCTATCAAAGTTATAACCAAAGAGTTATATATTTTTGTAATCAGCTCGACGTACCCTTTAATATGATACCCCTCACGATGCCAAAAAAAAATTAACCCTTAAGATTTTTTACCCTAAATATTTTGAAAATTTTTTTTTTAAGTCGCTATATTTTTAACATGTGTGGGTAGGTACAAGACATATACATGCCAAATTTCAAAGTCATCGGACGAAAGGTGTAGCTGTAAGAGCATGCGGCGGACGGACGGACAGACAGACACACGCGCGAAAATATAAGGGTCCTTGGCTTTTGCCTACGGACCCTAAAAACTAAATGTTGATGAAATATATTTGCAGAATATCTTATTGTTAACTCCATAAAATAAGGGATTTTTATCTAATACTTTATATAAAATATACTAATGTTTGCGATGCATTTAAGTTAAATGGTACTCTATGAGTATATTATATTTATATATATAAGGACTAGTATTAAAGGGCCGTTGGATGTATAAGTAGAGAGATTGCAAGTAATGGTGCAAGGTATTAAGCTGAGAGCCCCGGTCTCTACTGCGCATGTCTAAATGAATTTCAATGCATTATTCATGCCCTAGCCCAGCCCGGAGAAGCCCTTTATGTATTCCTTTATAATATATATGATAATATACTATCACCTCCCCCTCCTCCTCCTACCCCCTCTACAGCACCGCATGAATCTATAGCAATAAATTAATAAATCTTATCCTTGTATGCATACCGCCTTCATCTCCTTCAAACTACCTCCATTTTTTTCCCTCTCTACCAAACTACTCCATCTTTTCTTTTTTTAAAAAAAACAACATCTATTTAGAATAACAAAATAACATCTAAGAGCACTTTCAATATTTTTAAATATTAAATATAACCTTCACATTCGCGAGAGAATAAATAAAACTTTTTATAAAAAATTCGCGAACGTGAAATTCCCACAAATATAACGCCTTAGCATTAGCAATTATTTCATCCGAGCTTACAAAAGGTAACGGAAGTTAGGCTTTGAATACCGAACATTTTTTCTCAAATTTCCAAAAATCTGACAGAAATATTAGATTGGTTAGAGCGTCTATACTGGAAATATAGGAGGCCCGTGGTTCAAGTCCCGGCGCTGGAGTCTATTTTTCTGTCTGTTTCCCAGTGTTAATAATAATTATAATTTGATTTACATTAAAAATTAAAATTTTCCGTAGTATGAATTGAATACTACCAAAAACTTAAAAATTAAATTTCTGACAGAAATATGTTTTAGACATCATGGAACATTTTGGTTCAGCGACTGTCGGTCGGTCTGTCTGTCGCTCAATTTATGCGTACCAACATATCTTTAAAAATTCTTCCGATATTCTTCTTTAATTAAATGTAAAAAAAATAATCTCACATATTTGGGTAC
The DNA here is from genome assembly GCA_001010745.2 of Gerris buenoi. Classification (NCBI taxonomy): domain Eukaryota; kingdom Metazoa; phylum Arthropoda; class Insecta; order Hemiptera; family Gerridae; genus Gerris; species Gerris buenoi. The sequence continues at coordinate 18,176 of KZ651307.1, read as the reverse complement.
TTAATTATAAAAATTAAGACAGTCTCCTCGCATTAACGTGTAAGATGGTCTGTACGCCATTTAAAGGTCGGTTTTTTTTTTTTTTTTACAAAAACTCGATAATAGCTCAAAAAAATTAAATATTAACTGATGGTGTTAGGATACTTAAATTGAAGGGGGGTAAATAGAGAAGTTTTACTGAAATTTGGCAAACTGTAGCTCATGCCTTTTTGGAATATTTACAGGCTCAAACAAAAATAAATTTTAATTTTATTAATAAAATGATATTTAGACATGTTTTTCCCATTAAAGGCATACAAAATAGACTTTTTCTAAACTGAAATTTTCTCCTCTTTTCAACGGTACCTTTATTTCAGTTCTATCATTATTATTTTAAGAGCAGCGATCGATTTTTTAGAGTAAAATGGCTGTATCTAGGAAAATAACAAAAACAAATTACTGTGGCGAAACTATTGAGCATTGACCTATGGTATATACAGTGTTTTTTGTTGCAAATGATGGGTAGAATCTGCCCTCTTCGTTTGTTACATTTTCGACCAAACAAAAACAAGGAAAAAATCTTTTCAAATTACATATTGCAAACATAAAAAAACCATAGCCTAATTCTAATTAATCTTAGAGGAAATCATTTTAATTGCAAAACAACCCGACTAAAAAGAATGACAGTTTCAATTTATTGAATGAATAATGATTTTTTTTAGTGAATGAATAATAATTAATGAGGAAATAATAAAAAAAAAACAGAACCTATATGAAGGTTTAATTTAGTCTGTTGGGCAGGTACACTGGGGTCAAGGTACACAGGGTGATCTCAAAAAATTTCGCTAACACCTCAGTTATTACTATGTATCTACAACTGCATCCACTCATGAGTTACCCTGAGATTTTGAAATCCATAAATTTCGGTAAGTCTGACCATTCGTTTGTTTAGAATTATAATAATTGTTATTAATTATTATATTGGCGGTATTGAAAGAGTTAATTATTCTGATAAGAATAATAATAATATTCATACACATAGTAAGACTGAATTTAAATCCAACTTATGTCATGCCTAATTTAATTATGATAAGCGGAGTTTGGACGATCAACTTGGTTGTCAACATAGTTGACATTCAAGTTGACAACATATAACACAGACATTATTTTTACAAAATTATCTACACAATCTACAGTTTCTTTAAGTTTTTTGAGTGAGTTTCTTTAAGTGAGGTTTTAGGGTTTAAAATGAGTGAAAAATTGTTATACCTAGTTATTATCATGAATTATGTTGAGAAGAGGCTCGTGCCTCGTGCCACATGATTTTTCTTTTCTTTTTATTTTACTCCAACCTGTGGACCAACATCAAATTTCAACCACCAACCTATCCACAGACGATAAACATTGACTTTAACATGGCATATTGACAACAAGGTTGACAACCAAGTTGACAACCAAGTTGACCGTCTAAACGCCGCTTAGTGTTTAAACAAGAAAAAAAATAACAGGTGAATGTTTTGATTCGTATTTAATTTAAACCTAGGTTCCACTGTATATGTTTTGATTCGTATTTAATTTAAACCTAGGTTCCACTGTATATGGTTTTATTCGTATTTAATTTAAACCTAGGTTCCACTGTATATGGTTTGATTCGTATTTAATTTAAACCTAGGTTCCACTGTGTATGGTTTGATTCGTATTTAATTTAAACCTAGGTTCCACTGTGTATGGTTTGATTCGTATTTAATTTAAACCTATAGGTTCCACTGTATATGGTCGAGAAAAAGACAGAGAAAAATAGACTTCAGGGCCGGGATTTGAACCACGGGCCTCCTTTATGTTGACTTCTAGACTTGTGGAAAAATATAAAAGCTTAATTCGGGACTATGTATCATTATCGACAGAGGAAATTGTTCTTCAGTATAGCTTAGTTGGCTATAGAACGTCTTTACTGGAAATAAAGGAGGCCATTGGTTCGAATCCCGGTCCCGGTGATGAAGTCTATTTTTCTGTGTCTGTCTCCCGTTGTAAATATTAATTATAATTTGATTTAAATTCTTCCCTAGTATGAATACTACGAAAAACTTAGAAATTGTATTTTTTTAGAAAGCGGAAAAAACTATTATAGGTTAAATTAGGTTTAAATGGCGGGAGAGTTGGGGGTGCTAATTTAGTTGAGATGTGTAAAAGCATGTTAAGCTGCTGTCAGCTTGAAGGGCGGCTGTCAAGTCAAGTAAAGTGCTTTCAACGCTTCCCTTCAAACACCTTTACACTGCAACTGTAGCAGTTCTTATTAAACATGCCCAGATTCGTTCATTCCATTCAACAATTCATGACTATACACTATACAGGGTGGCCACGATAAACTGGCTCACCCACTTATCTCTTTTATTTTTGAAGAAAGAGAAAAAATGTAAATGGTAACTCCCCTTGGATTTTTGCGTAGTTTTATAATTTGATTTCCAATTTTTTTTTTATCTCATTGTTTCGGCGGTATCTCTCTCAACTTAGTTATTTTAAATGGTAACCTATATTTTTTTTATTTTTTTTTCTAAAATTATATTGTTTTTGAAGAACAATGAGCTTTGAATCAATAAAATCGGTTGAGCATTGACAGAGATATTCAGATTTCAATATAACAAAAATGCTATTTTAGTATGTAAAATACAGTAAACAAAAAAATCGCAAATTTAACGAAATCATGTTTATTTCACTTATTTAGGTTAGTTGAATACATTTACTGATCAAAAGTCGAATCCTTTTTTTTATTCCTTTCATAAACTGTAGAGAAAAGGAAGATTGTCGACACACTGATCAAAAGAGGTCATGCCTATAACGACGTTCCTGAATGGAATGGAAAATAGGTTTGACATTTGATCAGTAAATGCATTCAAATAACTCAAACAAGTAAAAAACAAAGTAACTTAAAAAGAATTAAGACATTTTTTTTATTTTTTTTTAGATTTGGTATTTTACATATTTAGATAGCATTTTTGTTATATTGAAATCTGAATATCTCTGTAAATTTAACCGATTTTGTTGATTCAATGCTCATTTTTCTTCAAAAACAATCGAATTTTAGAAAAAAATATAGGTTACCATTTAAAATTACAAAGTTGAGAGAGATACCGCCGAAACTATGAGATTAAAATAAATTTGGAAATCAAAAACTAAAACTACGCAAAAATCCAAGGGGAGTTACCATTTACATTTTTTTCTCTATCTTTAAAAATATAAAAGAGATAAGTGGGTGAGCCAGTTTATCGTGGCCACCATGTATAATAAATAAAATGTGATGTGCAAATGATAGATCACTTTTTTTCATTAAAAGAATCAGCAATAAAAAAAATCACAGGGAAGTACTTGCGTCCAAGTACTTTTTAGGGTTTTGTAGATGAGTAAGCATACCCATTATGTAATCATGATTTCTTGTCTTCGACCTCAAGAGTCCCGGGTTCGATCCCCCGGGGGGTCACAATGTTTTTTATCAGTAATAAACCAATGAGGAATACAAAATTTAGAAAAGCATATATATATTTGTGTCCTACTCTTCAGCAGCTTTCATTTGATACTCAACTCAAAATTTAAAAAGAATAAAATTTTGGGCGCACTTCACTTTTTCGCGCCCAAAATTGGCAATTTTTGAAAATTTAGGATGAACTCCCGGAATTTTCATCGCGCCACAATAAGATACATATAAGCATGAATTATTTCAAAATTCTCACCAGCCGATCTATAGTGGTTGGGGGAAGGACATATTTTTAGGGTATATTTTGAATTTCTAACCAATAAGGAATGCAAAATTTAGAAAAGCATATATATTTGTGTCCTACTCTTCAGCAGCTTTCATTTGATACCCAACTCAAAATTTTAAATAAATAAAATTTTGGGCGCACTTCACTTTTTCGCGCCCAAAATTGGCAATTTTGAAAATTTAGGATGAACTCCCGGAATATTCATCGCGCCACAATAAGATATTAGCATGAATTATTTTAAAATTTTAGCACCCGCTGATCCATAGTGGTTGGGGAGGGGGGAACTTTTTCTTGCGTATATTTTGATTTATTTGTCCAATAAGGAATGCAAAATTTAAAAAGGCATGTATATATTTGTAACCTACTATTCAGCAGCTTTCATCAGATACCCAGCTCTAAATTTTAAAAAAATAAAATTTTAGGCGTTTTTTGAGTGTATTTTGATTTATTTGACCAATTAGGAAAGCAACATTTAAAAAAGTATTCATATATTTGTAACTTACTATTCAACAGCTTTCATTTGATACCCTATTCGAAAATTAAAAAAAATATAAATTTTTGAGTTTACCACTTTTTTCGAATTGCGCATGCGCATATTTAATTTTTAACTTTTGAGTATTTTTTCTGTGTTTGGGCCCGAAAGTTACGCCAGTGTTTCAATTTTCAGCTTTTTAGCTTAAACGGTTCGGGCCCTATGAACCAAAGAGCGACGGACGGACGGACAAATCACCCTCGGCATAAGGGTTTTGAGAAGTATCTACAAAATCCTAAAAATAAATAAATAATGCGGTTGTTTGGACATGTTTCAATTTCCAGAAGGGTCAAATTATATTTTAATCAATACAATTGCAGAAGGTTGAAAATAACATGGGACAATGATAATTTGAGGACAACTTTCGTCAAACCAAACCAATTTCTTTAAAATGTAGGTAATAATAAAAAAAATGTTTGAAAACGAAAATTTTCAAAAATTTTCCCCAACGATTGAAACATAGTTTTTTTTCTATTTTTATTTTTGGCAATTCATCACAGACAACGAAGCCATAAAAATGATTGCTTTCCTTAGTATGATCTGATCTAAGATCTGATCATAATTCTTCCGTTCCCTCGAATATAACTTGAAATCAAAATTAAAGAGATGTGAAAGTTATTTGGAAATCAAATTAAGTAGAGGAATAAAGTGGAGGTGGATGGGTCTCATTTTAAGAAAGCAACATAAAACTGTTGAGAAGTTAGCACTAGACAGTAATCCGTAGAGAGCACAGAGACGTAGACGTCTTAGAGACATGAAAATGGAACACCAAATTCATTGATAATGGATTAAAATTCATTGACAGTGGATTGGAATCTATTCATGATGGGTTGGAATCCGTTAAAACTGAATTGGAATCCATTGATAATGGATGGGAATCGATTGATAATGGATTATCCATTGAAAATGAATTGGAATCCATGGAAAATGGAATGCATTGAAAGTGGCTTGGAATTCATATATATTGGGTTGAAATTCATTCATAATGAGTTGGAATCCATTGACAATGGGTTCAAATCCATTGATAATTATTTAGGATACATAGATGGGTTGGAATACATAGATAATGGGGTGGACTACATTTTTAAAATGTGTTGGAAGCCATTGATTTCTAAGAATAAAACTGGAAATACATAGAATTAAGTAAGAGTTTGACTGCCAGAAAAATGAGAAACTTCAATGCTGCATTATGCTTCACTCACTGCAATAGGAAATAAGTTAAAAATAAATTTTAAATATATTAATGTTTAATATATAATTACTGTTGTTTAAATTATTATATATAGTTCTGTAAAATATAAGGAATAATACACACATTATATATATTGATAGTGTATTTTGTCTGTTACAGAATGTGTTGGAGGGGGTTGGATGAGTGCCCAGGAAAGGCTGGGTCCAGAGAAACCTCAACTGAAATTCAGTGTGTCCGCCATCTTGGGACACGACCACACACCAAAACCTTCACCTCAGCAAGGTAACAACGCTTTGGCTTAGTGTATAATCCAACGTTAGATAAGGGAATCGGTTGGAAAGGATGAGAATTCGTCTTTTGTTTTGATAAAATGTTCAGGCACAGCTCAGTTGATGCGGCGATTACTTCAGCTCGCACTTTAAAACGACATAGAAAGTAGCCGTATTAACAATAGTTAGCCAACAATAGAAGCCAAAACGCAGGAACAACAGTCAATTTACGAGACTATTTTATTGAATTCATAGCATTCAAATATCAAATGATCGATTAATCTCTTTGAGTAGTATTTTACTTCTGATTAAATTCATTCCGTACAATTGACTGTGATTTGATGATCTGAATAAGCGTTCTCTTAGATTTGTATTTTACTCATAATTAAGTCAATATTATAGTTTTCTACAGTTCAAAGTGATCAATTTTGTGGATTAATCAGTTAAATTTGTATTACACAATGTATACCCGTTAGCAATTGTTTCTAGGGGTTGTAAACGTAGAGATTCATATATTTTTCTTTCAAAAGATTTTAATTATTTAAGACTTGGAAGGAAGGGCATACACTACTAAATTTTAATTATGTTTTACATGCAGTATTTTCTTTGTTATTTTGGATTTTCCATTAAGTCACCTGATTAAAAAGTGTTATTTACTGAAAAGAGAAGAAAATCTTAAGTCTGTTTTAGTATTCCAATCAAGATACGGTTAAGGAAGAAGAAAAGGGATTGAAAAGAAAACCGAGTAACAATCCGTCAAGAAAGAAAAAATGCTATTGGCTTCTCGGAAACAAAATAATGACTTGTTCTTAATCAAAGATTAGTTAATAACTGTAAGGACTAGAGAGAGACGGGGCGGCACGGGAGGGCGGTCACTTGCAGCCCCCGCCTCTTGATTTACTGCAATTACCGGGGGCCCGGGGGGCGGCAAAGCTGAAATATCTATTATTTCTGGTCTGGCGCCCCTTTCCTCGCCGAGGGGCGCTCAGACAGTTTCTTTATTGCCGCTCCCATTATGAAAGGAGAAGGGTGGTGCGCCCTCCACTAAATACACTGCGCCCTCTTTCCTTTACCGCCTCCTTTTGTCAGATTGATTTTTCTTAGGAACCACTTAGAGGGCGCTGTGAGACTCGCAGGAAAAGGATCCGGTTCAATCTGTTTCCACGAGTCCTTCCTAAATGCCCAAATCAAACAACAATCTATTTTTCCTTTTCTTTTAAAGATACAGATTTTCCTTGTTTTTAATGGGTTTATATTTTTCCGGCTGTTTAAAAGAAAGTCGATGTTATCAGAGAAACAATAACAAAGTGATAAGGGGGAGTCGGCAACAAATTAACTTTCTCTCTAATGATTTATACCAGCTTTTCTTCTTCTATTACATCTCGGCTACATTTCATTATCTTTTTTTTTAATCTTTTTGTAGCTTTATATTTGTAAAACAAATCATTAACTATAACTTAAACTTAAAAAAATAGTCAAATCTTTCCAATTTAGGTACTGGATATTATCCTAGACTGTCCATTTAATTTAGTTATTATTTATTAATTATAGTTATCTAAATAAAAATGTTTTTAAAAAATCGGGTACATGGTACCTCGGAACTTTTCCTCACTTCAGAGGCCACTAAAGTGGCCTCTCGAGGGAGCAGCAATGGACGTGGTCAGTACTTGGATGGGTGACCGTTCTAAACTAACTGATTTATTATCATTCTTTAAAAAAAACTTTTTTTTTAATACCTATATATATATTTTTATTTTTTTTTTTTATAAGT
>KZ651307.1:0-10319 GCA_001010745.2 Gerris buenoi | reverse complement strand
ATATTTTATTTAATTATTTGAAGTTTGGCGGTATTTTGACAGATGTAAACAAACTTTGACGTCATCAAAATTATCGCACTAATAAATAATTATATACTAATAAATAATTATATTCACTTATAACTTATAACTTTTAAACTAATTAATAGTATTTCATTGGTTTTTTTTTTTTTAATATTTCTTCCCTAATTTTTTCCGGTTCCAACGATATGCTATAAGTCAAAATCCTATTTATACTTTCGGTATTATTAACCGTCAAAGTTTAAAATTCCAAAATTTATAACTTTAAAATAGCGGCCAATATCAAAATGAAATTTGATGGGCTTGTTTATCATACAGAGAGGTACATTCGTGCCAAATTTTAACTCGATCAGGACCATTTTCGATTTATTACGATTTTTTAAAAATTTTGCTGACCAAGCAAACTGGGTTCAAGATGGCGGAAAAATTTGATTTTCCGGGCGGCACAACAGGTTCGGACTGATTTTTCTGCCAAGTTTCAACTCTCTAGGTTAAATACCTTGGGCGCTATGATGATAACACACATACATACGTCATGTAGAAAACCACTCAGGAGGTCTTAAAAACACCTAAAACAGATAATCCCGTTAAATTCTCGAAAAAAATTTGTTTGGCGAAAACAATACTTTTCCTACTATAGTAGTGAGGAAAAGTAAAAAATGATTTTTAATGTTGAGCTATGTTAACCAAAGTCCCCCCGGCGTGGAATCGATCCATTGGCCTCAACCTCAATTGTCATGTTGGGTCAAATAAATAAGTTGGTAACAACGGAAATTGGCAAATAAAGTTATTACAACAATGATAGGGTAAGGTGGGAGTTAGTTAGAAGGAGAATAGTTGAGCATAGGTCAAGTTGGGCAATTTAAATATCTCAGATAAAAAACTGCGGATATCACGATAAAACTTGTAATGACGGAAAAAGATAGAGAAAGAAGGCGAGGGAGGGGGAACGCATCGCGAAAATCAAGTAAGGGTTGATCATTTATATAATCGACGACTCCATTATATACATGTTTATCACCTGCAGTTTTATTGTAGATTAATGTCATTTCCATATCACTATTGAAACTATTAACTAAATACCTAGCTCAACTTACCCCTACCATAAGGCAGGTTGAGCAACTAAGAAGTTTCTCGCATTAATAGTAATATCTTCTGAACCAGATCTGAACTAGTTTAATTTTCTGAAGAAGTTTAAAGCAGGGAAAATTACTTATCTTACATTGAAATAATCAAGTAAATCTGATGCACTGTTTAAGAGTTGTAGACTATATAAAAAATTGCTTTGGATAGTTTGCCAAAAGTATAGCTCACAGAGATTTCTGCACACATTTAATATTGAAAACAAAAGTGTGACGTAAGTATAAGTAGGTCCACAATCAAACTTCCAATTGCCCTGTTCCATAATAATTATATTTAGTTAAATATTATTATATTTGGTTCCAAGCTTACCGATTTTTATTTTATGTCTCTGAATTCAAATTTTGCAGGACTAAAATCTGATTCAGACATCAGGAAACATATTGGGTTGTCTGTCAGACTGTCATTCAACATTTTTGGGAACCAAAATATCTTAAAAACTTACACATAGGATTTTAATAAAATTTGTATGATAGGTCATACTTTGCCCATTTGTTTGTTCCATACTAATTTTAACTTCTGCGCAAATTTAATATTGCTTCAAAATAAGTGGAACCCTATGGGGAATCGAAACAGATCAAAGTTTCATGTGACCATATGCCCAAAATAAGACGCGAGGAAGATATGTGCTACACTACTTGGAAGACCATATTTTTATGTGTTAAATGTTTTCAAAGATGCTAAGAATCGTTTGATTCACGTTTATTTACTATATTCAGACTTCCTCCTGGATGAAGGCTCTCATAGGCAATCTTTATTTCTAAAATTTGGATTTTTGATTCCTGGTAATATACATAGATCTGCATTAGCTGGGTTAATAATTGAATAAGGTAATCATTTAAGAAATGGTAGATTGAATTAGTCGATAAACAATGTATAGAAGAGGATAGAAGGGACGGATGTTAGGGGAGGATTTGGCCCCAAGGTGTTTATTTGTGGGAGGTTATCTTGGAACAAAAGGATAAGTTGTGTGTGGCGTCAGGTGGGTGCAGGATGCAGGGTCTCCTTGGTAACCTGTCATGTCGGCACCATGGCTTTCCCCGCTTTTCCACGGACTTTCCCTTCCAAGGGCTCCTGTGAGAGGTTCTCTTGCCACCCTGTTCTGTACTGCCAATCCCAGGCACGCCCCTGAAGGGAGGGACGTCCGGATTTACAGCTCTCGAGCTTGACTTGAAACCCTCCCTTGGTTCTAATGTCACACTCGACTAAACAGCGTCTCCTAATATCAGTGTGTTTCTGCTCCCGCGACTCGACGCATCTCCGACCCGATTATACCACCAGATATATTAATCGAATCCTATTAAAGCGTTAAGCACCCGATCCGTTATCTGACCCTCGGAGCTCCTGCTTTCAACTTCTAATGAAACCAAGCGAGTTTAATTGCTCTGGTCCGACCCCCGCCTCTTCAGATCCTAATGAGACCCAATTATACCCACAAACACATCAAACCCACGTGACTTGATTTAGTTTAATTAGATGCCCGATGCTACAATCCTCCTTCCTTTGATGAAAGGATTAATCGATGGGACAATTGACAATTCAGTGTAGCAAATTGATTTATCACATTTAAGGACCAAATTGTAATAATTATACAGCACTAATTGATAATTTACTGGAATAATTAAGTGGGTATCGACAATAAATTAAATTGATTTGGGAATTTTATTTAAATAGTATTTAAGGGGGGGGGAGGCCAAATTATGATGTTTTTTTGACAAAATGGCATGAAAAATTATACTTTCCACATACGTTACATATTTTTGTAATCTTCTCTTCAATACCTTTCATTTGATACCACAAAATTTAAAATAAATATTTTTTTTCCCCGTAACAGGAATTATCCACCATTTTGGATTCCCAGTTAATCCTATCAAGTTGATATTCTTATTTTTTCTTTAGCCCATCAGACCACACATTTTGGATATTATTTTTATGTTTTTAATACACTCACAGCAGAACAGCAGAAATGTAGTTTTAGCGGGGGGGAGGGGGGGGGGGGGGGTTGAACAAGCAAAATTTTAATGTTTTTTTGACAAAATAGCACGGAACATCAAACACTTTCCACAAGTGTTATATATTTTTGTAATCTACTCTTCAACTCCTCTCATTTGATTCTCCACTCAAAATTTAATTTTTTGCGTGACGTGAATTATTTTGGATTTGAACAGCTGATAATTTTGAATTCGCTTTATTTTTCTGTTAATAGTACAAAAAGTAGTAGTATAAAATTAATAGTACGGGTATAGTATTCATGAAAGTAAACAAGTAAAGGAAGTAAATAACAAACACAATTCTAGTTTTTTCCCCCAATACAATAAGGAAACTAATAAGGTAACTTCACTCTGTGAATTAAAGCAAAGGAAAAACTTTGCGACAAAATAAAACATAACATTTACGTTGAAGCCACAACAAACAATTCAATTTGTTACCGAAACAGATCTATAGAACTTAAAGAACAAGTTATAAACTGACTTAACTGACTAAAGTATTAACAAGGATTAAGTCCTTGGATTATGTTGAAGTTAGAAAACTAAGTAGAGAGAGGGACGCGGAAGTATTGAGTAGTAAGTAGGGAAGAAGGAAAGCACAACGATCTGCAAGGGAAGGAGACCAGGAAACTCAAGAAGTTTCCTCGAGCTTGGAAATCGATTGTGTTTATTGGTGGAAAGTTGGTAGGACTGGTGGAACAATAAGCAACCATCATCACTAAACTAATGCTGTAATCCTTCTTAGCTTTAAGGACATAAAGGACCGAGAACTGTTCGTCCCTATTCGTACAATGCCAGCAAGATCTTATAATCAACTTGGCTTATTATACCTACTCAACTTGTAATTCTACACTCAACTAGGTATTATTATATCCCCTCCGTATTCACAGTTCTAAAGCAATTCCAATAAGCAATTATCATTCTCAGATTATTCCCTTCTCTTCTCCTCATAAAACCTTATTTAAATCAGCTTTCTTATTTCTTTAATTTCGGTTTAATAAAGAAAATAATCGATTTAAATGTTATTACTAAAGTAAAAAAGACAAACTTTTTTAATGAACTTTTAAGAAAACAGATAGTTAAAATACATATCTAAACCTTTATTTAATTAAGTATTAAGTGCAAAGTGATTTTAAAGTTCGGCGTTTATATAGTGTTAAATTAAGATTTTAGGTTTTCTTTCTTGTGTAATCTGGAGGTAAGGTTGGATTAAATATTTTTGAAAAATAAGATTTGGTATTAAATGTTGATATGAAATTTGTTATTTATACTTTTATATTTTCCAAGTCTTTTTGGATGAAGAACAACAGCAAATGACAAGTTTTCTGTTAGCTGGAGCAGAAACTCGACGCTCTACAATAAACGATAAAATTAACTAGGGGATAAACGAATATGCCCACCTTATTATCAAGAGCTATGTATTATATCATCCGTTTTGTTGTTTAACAACTGTTAATATAGTCAGGAACAGAATCACATTGATAATTCTTCCACAGGGTTTCTCTTCTTTTTAAAGTATGTTATAAAATCGCGCATACCTCTCCAAGCATTGTGAAAAAAATCCTTACTATATTCAGTTGACACTACTTAATAAAAATTTAAAATTCCGAAAAAACATTTATTCTTCATAATGTTATTATTTTAAAGTTTGAAGTTATATAGTTTATTAATCATGGTGCTTGGGATAAATGAAACTCAATGATAGTGTTTCATTTTTAAAAACAAACATATATTTCTAATCTAAAATATAGAATCTACACTACCATTTTACCAATATATTACTATAACACTCTACTCTATTAAAACTAGATTCAAACTTGTGTATAATAATAGTAAAAGATATTTGATACTCTACTCGATACAAACTTGTCAATAATATAAAAAGATATTTTCTACTCTACACAAGATGTTAGATAAAATCTTGTCTATTACAGTAAAAGATATTTATTAGTCCATTCGATACAAATTAGATAAAAACATGTCTATAGTAGGGAGAGATATTTGTAATTCTTAAAAAATATTAACTAACTTGTCCTTAATAGAGAAAGATGATAATATAAAAACTGCTCTACTCGCTAAAAACTAAATAAAACTTACCTATAATATAATATTGAGAAAATATTTAATATCCTACTCGATATATACTACTTAAAAATATGCCTGTAATAATAAAAGTTATTTGCTAATCATACTCGATACAAACTTGTACATAGTAGTGAAAGATATTTACTACTCTATACTCGATACAAACTAGATAAAAACTTGCCTATAATAGTGAAAGATATTTGTAATTCTACTCGAAATAAACTATATAAAAACTTGTCTATAATAGTGAAAGATATTTGCTGCTCTACTCGATACAAACTAGATAGTATTATATTATTGTTTGCTTGTACTTAGTTAACTAATATGTTTCAAAGCATTTTTTTTTTAAAAACGAAGGCCAAGTAATGTTCTTGTTCTAGTTACTAGTTGGGGGAGACATTGTGTATTGTGTCTCTGTTATTTCAGACTGCCTCCTGTAGAGATGTGATGTAGGGCGGTTTCCCCTTAGTAATTCAAAACATCAACAGAGCAGTGGTTGCCTTGCACAGGGCCGTGAGTTAGCCTATTGTCGGTTTATTTAAGCCTCCCCCAGGGGACGGTTTAAAACAGACACTTTCAATGCTCTCTTTAAGCTAACCGCACCCGGCCTATTATATCAAATACTGTATCCTTTCCTTATTATTATTTTTTATTTAAAAAAAGATAGTTTTTTAAAAAAAGAAAACAAATTATTATCCAAAAGGTTTGCGTGGGGTCAACTTCATGTTAAAAAATATCTTTAAAAAATCTTTCAATTCGTGTGAGAGGTCCCGATTGTTACATTGTACTATCTGTGACAAGATGGCAAAATATAAAAGATCCGATTCTACATATATTTAAAAAAAAAAAAAAAAAAAAAAAACTAAATTTGAATGACTGGCCAACTTTTTATTAAAAGTTTCCCCAATTTTCGAACACAACCTATTAACTTGCCCACTCCCTTAAATAAGAGAGACGACAGAGTAATAAACCTATCTTTGTCAAATTTATTTAATTTTCCCCCCGTTTTTCAACTAGAAATTGTTTTGATTTTTTGCATGAATTAAAGTATCATTATAGCAAAATTTAAAGAGCAGAGACGGTTAAAATTAATCTGGCTCTATCTGTGGGTTACTTTCGACAATCCATCGAAATTTCATAATAACTGCACGATAAAAAGAACTTTTTATATAACGTTTTTAATTCAATTAATTTATTTTTTGTTTACTTGCTTTACTTATTATTTTTTGCTGTCATTCAATGTTTACCTGATTCAATGAATACGCATTAGTCCTAATAAATACAAATCTAAGCATCTATAAGTCGTTTTCCCAGGAAAAATTGATCTAATTTAATTTCTAAATCTAAAAGATTAAGAAAATAAATCTCATTTGTTAAACAAAAACAAAAGGGTATACCTACAAGCAATTGTTATAAACATTTACGAAATAAATTTAAAAGCAGTTTGCGTCAATTAGTGTAGCACGTAATTTCCTTGTATCCTATCAGGTACATTATTGATGTTATGCTTTTATAACCCATCATTGTATAATTTATTCAATATTTTGCTTCTTATCTTATTGAAGATTATTTATTGTACTCGGGCACAAAGATATTTTAACTATCACCGCCTGCTTACTTATGTATTGCAAAATTAGAATTTTTATTTATGAAGGTAAACCAAACAATTTTAATGGATTTAAAGAATGCCAATTTTTGGGACATCGGCTACTCGATATCGTGTACTTAAATGATATTTTACTTCTAAGACCCCCTCCCCTCCCCACTCTCTTTTTTTAAATCTGTCAATATTGTTCAATATTGTTTGTTGTATATAGTTGAAATTAGCATGGGAATCATCAGTCGGGCTACTTGTGACAAACCCTCCAAATTTCATAATAATTACAAGATAAAAAGAACTTTTTATATACTACGTTTTTAATTCAATTAATTTATTTTTTGTTTACTTGGTTTAGTTATTATTTTTTGCTGTCATTCAATGTTTACCTCTCAATAAAAAGTCTTTTTTTAATTTGAAATCTGTCAAAGGAGGTAAATATTGGGGAGGTCAAAGGATTGTAAATAATTGGGATATGACAAAACAAATAAAATAACTTGCGGATTTTTTCCGAACTAACTTTTCATATAGCAAATTTGCTGAAAACAAATTAAATTCTGCTGAAAAATGACTAAAAGCATTAAAATAATGCATTGCTATCGTGTTCTGAAAGTTTCAAATGTCTAGCTACTCGGGATGTTACTTAAAATTCGATTGCAAGATTTGTACCGGACATACAAACAAAAAACCAAGTTAATAAAAACGTAGTAAAAATCAGATGACTATACTTTGAAGATACTTATAGGTCAAACTAGCCTTCACCCCGCGCGGAGCGCGGGGCTCATGCTAGGTATTAGTATTTTAATTGTCGTGTAGGTAAAGAGAATGGAGTGGGGGGAAGGTAGAAAAGTGGAAAGGGTGGGGGTGGAATGGGCTACACTACATCGCTAGACCTAGACAGTACCTGACTCCCGACTCAGTACTCAGTACTCAGTGTAGGCTTGAGTAGACTTGAAGAGACCTTGATGCGTGAATGTAATTATCATGCCTTTTCCAATACGGCAGATGCACCAGTAAATATTTAATAACTTTGGTTCTACTCAATATTTGTCGATGAAACCAAGCCTACAAATTGCACAACATGTTTGCGCTCACCTCTGAAAAAAAACTAATCGATTTCATTTAGCCAGTTTTGCGCCTATAAAGTCTGACTGAGGCGACAGACACGCATACATACATATACGAAAAAAGTTAAGGCCGGATTCGGTTTTCGGGATGTATAAAACGAAAAAGTATCCAAAAAATTTTCAATTCTGACCAATGTACAGACAAAACTTTAATTTTATATACATAGATAAAGGAAGGAAGATATATATATATAGGTTAAATAAAGGTATGTTTGTGTATGTGCATGTAGAAGAGAAACAAATGGGCTTAGAATGTTGAACTTAAATGGGACCAATAGACTAACAATAGACTAATTATTATCTACCAAATATACCATTAAAATCTCAATCAAATAGGGCATTTTTTAAGAATAATTTATTTCGCAACAATTGTGGACTGACCCATGATAGCCGAGAGATCAAAAATGTTTCTTAATGTCTGAAACGAATTTCTGTATTGGCATTATTAAATTCGGAGCCATTAAAACATGTTCGTTTATCAGAACGATTACAGCCTTACTACCTTCGGTAAACATAGATGCAACAAATCAATTAAATGAGATGAGATTTATAAAATACACCTGCATAGATATATATTTACGAAAGTTTTGTTTCATATATATATCACACCTATTTTTGTTCAAAATATGGTGGCGGTTAGAAAGTAGTTGGAAATGTTAAACTGAAGTGCTCTTCAAAAAAATGTGTTTTTAGTTTGCATGCGGAATTCAAATGAAGTTGGAAGATGTGCGTGTGGTTGTGAAGATGTGGTAGTTGGGTTAACGAAGCCAATCATATCGGTGTATTAGCATGTCGCGCATATTGATTTCAATTGATTGAGGGTTTGGATCAGTCAAGTAGTCTAGGAAGGCAATCAATTGATGACCGTTTTGATTAAGTCTCTCATTCAGCGCGTCTGCATATTCATACTTCTGTAATCAAATCACCACATCGGACGATTCCCCATCCATGATCCATGCAAGGGAAGCTGACCACTTAACGCTCCACATACTTCTCCAACCATGACTAAATTATTGGCACAGAATTAGCTTTTCCAGATGGAGGGAGGGAAGCCCTTCTCTCTACCACGTTGATAACGACAGATCCCTTTTTAAATTTTCATATATGCGTATTCGTTAAATGCAAAGCGTTTTCTGAAAATTCCATGTAGGATTTGGAATATTTAAACCGAGCTTTCCATCTCTTGAATAAATATGGGTCATTAATATATATTTGGTGCAGCCATATTGACATGATAACGATAACATTTTTGTTAGTAATCGGAAAAATTTTTACGAGATAATAACAGCTGTAAAAGATGATTACTACAACTACACCATGTGGTCGATTTTGTAACTTTGAAACCTTACTATTCAGGAATAATACATAATATTTTGTTATATGATATGCGTGTATCCTGTCATAGTATAATGAATCTGTTGTAAAATTGTGAATTTGTGACTTTGTTGTAAAATGTCAACAAAGTTTATATACTTTGTTTGATATACCACTTCTCAAAATTGTTGTTAAATATGTTACGTTATGTGTTATACCTCAAATTGAAGTCGAAGTTATGTGTTATACCTCAAATTGAAGTCGAAGTTATGTGTTATACCTCAAATTGAAGTCGAAACCGAAACAGAGAGACACTATTATTGCTTTAATTTTTTATTCTCATAGAAATAGCTTTGGGGTGCTCTATCGCTATAAAAGGGTGCATCACTTAATATATTATATTATATAAAATGTAGTAGGTAAATATGAAATCGAAAAACAAATCATATTATTGTGGCACTTATAATTTTGTTTTTTGCAATAAATGGTTTTTATTAATATTATTATATTATTTCGAATGTAATATTGGTTATTATTTTTATAAAATGCGTATAAATATTTTGTCTGATATAATTAACACTGACAACAAAATCACGGTGGAATTTGGCATTGGAAAAAGTTATGGCATCACTATAAAGATTCACCATTATATATATAGTGATGATATACACTAACAAATTGTATAAATATACCAGTTTTATTTTCATCAAATTTTGAAATACGTATATGTCAAAAAATAACACCTAGCCAACGGCATTGGTCCACCAAACATTTTTAAATCTATATTTGAAACTGCTATCCCAAAATTTTAAACATTTCAAATTTTCAAACATTCAAATATATTAATTTTAAATTCAATTATTATCATTTAAAGCACATTCATTATTCCGAAATTAATATATAAATCGTGGGATTCGATTAAATTAATTTATGCACTTTGTATATACATAATTAAATTTAAGATAAATGTATAATACGCTTTATTATTTCATACATTTAATTTAATTTTAATGAAATAATTTTGCATAAAGTTCATCCTTATCATCA
>KZ651306.1:575007-592922 GCA_001010745.2 Gerris buenoi | reverse complement strand
CAGATCAATAAAGGAGAAGAGCCTTCGAAATGAAAGAGATCACTCAGCTACAAGAAAGAGAGACTAAAAAAATATTAATGAAACCAAAACACTATCTTCTTCGTCTGATACTCTAACCAGTACCACTGATTCTGAGTTTGAGATCCGTTGCTTGCAAAAAAGTATTTTTTCTGAGGCACCTAATATCTCTTCCAGTGATGAGCTTTGCAGCCCTCAATGACGCTGGAGTTTTACAACCAGACAGTTCTTGTAGTGCCATTGATCACAGCAAAATTCGTAGAGAGAAACAACTGAAGTTCAACGAAATTAAGAAACCGGAAGAAACAAAGATATTGTGTTATCAGGTTAAATTGTCAATCAAAAAAAGTAGCATCAAAAAAATCAATCAAAAAAGTTTTAAAGTATTATATTTCTAACGATTATCCGTCCCAAGAATTGTGTACTGTTGTGAATTTTATTTAAAAAGTTTATGTGCCAACATGGTTTATCATAAAAATTAACAATTATAGTTTTAAAGGATCACAAAATTTTATTTAATATCGCATATGTACCAGCCGTTATCTGAGTAAAAAACAAAAGAAAGTCGTAGACACGGTAATTCAAAGAAACGGCTATCCTGAAAATCTATTGCTCAAAAAATCTACTGATGAGAATATTGAAATAAGAAAGAACGGATAGAAGAGAATCTTTGATGCGATATTTATAGTTGTAGTTCAAAAAATTAATTTTGACGCTACGAGTTATGTTGAAATGATAAACTGGAGCTCAATAAAAGTGACGGAACCTAACCGCTAACACAACTAATTTCCACAGCAGGGATCATAGCAGCAGTTTCAGATGCTTGGATGCCTCAAATTGACTTAAAATATCCCGTAGAACTTACTTTTGTTCTTAAATTGTACTTAAATAACGCATAGATAAATTGAGTAAATAAAAATATGTATAATATGATTGTAAATAGTTTTTATATATGACAAGTGTCAAATTTTCAAAATTAAAGAAAAAAAAAAAATCAGAGGGGGTTTAGGGTTTGAGGGGGGGGAGGAGGGGGGACCATAGATGGAGCTCGAAAATCAGCCACCTCCACTTGGTGAGCTCTGGTAATTAGTTTTGATTTTATACTAATTAAAATAAAAAAATTAGCTAGGAGCTGGAAAAAAGGTTAAAATTTTTGATGTTAATAAATATTTAAAGAAAAACTCTCGGACTTTCATTCCAACCAATTCTTCGTCACTCCTTTAATGTATATATTCGTAATCTGTAATGCTTATTTTATAACAAAATCCCTTAACATACTACATACCTTCATTATTTTTTTATTATAACACATGACATTATAATATATACAAAAAATTTATAATTACCAAAAATAAATATTTTTTTGGAAAAAATTGTTCAAATTTGGTTAAGAGCTTCCAATCCCGTCAAATCTCAGACAAGAGTGATCGACCACCTTTTGAAATACCACAAAAATATGAAGATATAAAGAAAAGTGCATTGACAAAAGCAAATATACCAAATTCCAATACAAATAAAATAAAACAATTTGTTGAAGATTCGCAAAAATTATTCTGCGTAAGTGCCTGCAAATGTAAGGATTTCCTCTTTGTACGTGTGCTAGAGAAAAAAAAGTTACACTAAACGACCGTGATTTTTGGATTGATCAAAGAAAACAACGAATATGGTTGTAAATAATCGACGTTAAGATTTCAGATTAATTAAGGAGAAGAGTCTTCGAAATGAAAGAGATCACTCAGCTACAAGAAAGAGAGACTAAAAAAATATTAATGAAACCAAAACACTATCTTCTTCGTCTGATACTCTAACCAGTACCACTGATTCTGAGTTTGAGATCCGTTGCTTGCAAAAAAGTATTTTTTCTGAGGCANATTTCAGAGGACATCATGTTACTTGATGCTTTCCACACTATATTCCTTTGGATCGGAGATACTGTCAGGAGAGAAGAAAAGAATAAAACATTACACTATGCCACTGAATATCTCAAATTTGGTAATATTTTAATACAAATAGAAGTTTTACAGACACCAGTGTTGTGTGTGTAGTAATTAATAACACAAATGTCACAATTAATGTTTATTAAACAAGAATACACAATAGTATAACATAAGTACAAGGCAAAGAAATACGTACAATCACTCTGGAGTCTGAACACATTATTATCGAATCAACACACCTCTCAAGCTTGGAAGGCTTTTATGAAAAACCCAGGTTAAGTCACAACAACCAGAATAAGTCAAAAAGTTCTCTTCAGATCAATGGGTACTCATTTATGTGGTTACATACTTCACGGGTGTGAAGTGGGTGCTATGTGGCAAAATAATAAGGTTACTCACTGTATATAAGACAAAGGGATATTTAGTCCAAAGAAATTTGGAACAATGGACTATATATAAAGGTGATAATATCACTTAGTTAACATTTACCAAGTTTAGGGTGGGTAGTAGGTCACCAAGTAAATGAGTGCCAATTAATAATGGTAGCTTATATTTTTCTTTTAAATGTGTTTATCTTATAAATACACTGCTTTGTTCCAGATGTTAGTGGAAGAGACAGGAAAATGCCAGTACTACAGATTCACCAGAGTGATGAACCTCTCATATTCACTAAATATTTCAATCAATGGAACCACAATAGGAGTGAGGTAATGTAACAATTTTTTAGGAAATTTCTTTATGTCTCTGACTTCAAAAATCTGGACAGAAATCTGTTTCAAATATCAGGTAACATTTTTGGCAGAGTGTCTGCCAGTTGGTTGGTCGTTTTCATTATTTCGACCTACCATCTCTAAGAAACAATTCTTCCGATCTTGATTAAAGTTAAATGGTAGGCCTTAATTAGCCCATTGTTAGTCCAATATTGCAATTTTAATCTTCACGCCTATAGTTTTCTTTTACACATGCGCACAATTTCTTTTTTTTTTTTATTAACTCCTACAATTTTAAAAGAACTCATCAAATTTTTAAGAAATTTAGATGGTTTGTTGAAAGTAGCCCACAGGTGGTCCCATATTAATTTCAACAGCGTACATTAAATATTGCTAAATCGATACTTTTATTCATAGAAATAAAAATAAAACAATTTTGACCGCTTAAAAGTTGAGCATCATTAAATTACACATTTTTTGATGCGGTCCCCTTTAATTTTCAATTGAAGAGATTTCTATTTTTGGTCTTCAGGGATATAATATAAAACCAACTATGTTTCTTTTGCAATATTTCGTCCTTATTCTTTAGGACATTTTCAAGCCATTTATACTAGTTTCCTTAGTGCAAGAATCAAATTATTATCAAATTCTAAGTCAATTAAAAAGTGATTTTTCCAAAATCCCACTTCTTAATTCCGTCATTTAGAAATTCCATAAAGTCAATTGAATTAAAATTCATTTCTCTTACACACAGGTCAATGAGTCATGAGCAAAGATTTATGGAATTTCTAAATGACGGAATTAAGAAGTGGGATTTTGGAAAAATCACTTTTTAATTGACTTAGAATTTGATAATAATTTGATTCTTGCACTAAGGAAACTAGTATAAATGGCTTGAAAATGTCCTAAAGAATAAGGACGAAATATTGCAAAAGAAACGTAGTTGGTTTTTTATTATACCCCTGAAGACCAAAAATAGAAATCTCTTCAATTAAATTACACGATATGGTCAAAGGAGGCAGTGTGTCAAACTATTTGGTAGATTATTTTGTTATACAATGAGCATCTTTTACATATTTCTTAAAATATATAACTTTAAGTTTATATATTTTTTTTTAAAAAAAGTTTAATATTAATGGCTAAATTTATAATCACTTCTTATTAACGAAGCGACACCTAAAATTGGTTCAATCATAGGTATTTACTCAAAATGCATACCCTTTTTTATGAGAAGACTTCAGAGAAAAAATTTTGCCATTGATTAAGCAGTAAATTAACTATATACACTGATTAATTAAAAATGAATTTATCTGTCGATAGGAGGAAGACAGCTATGGACGACTGAGAGAAACTTTGGAGAAAGAAAAGCCATTGCTACAAGTTGAATTAGAGCCTTCAAGACCACCGCCTGCTGACTTTGATTCTGCCGATAAGTTCCCTCTACAAGTACTTCAACAGAAAGATCCTTCTAAACTACCTTACTCCATTGATTTGCTTCACAAAGAGGTAAAGTAACAGTAACAAAAATAGTTAATAACAAAACAGTTCTAATTAAGTGTAAAAAAATATATTAACTGTGATTAAGTCTTTATTGGAGCTCACAGCACCTTTAACAATTTAAAAAATAGTTTTGTATCTGTTTGTTGAAAATGGAGCCTCCACAAATGACCATTGTACAGCCCCAGTGACTGTTTCACCTACAGTTACAATGAAAATCTGTGAGATTTTTTCCTTTATATGATGAAAACTTGCTTCAGCGGGTTCACTCAAATTTTTGGGTACAATTTCTTTGTGCCGCAAACACATGCTCAAATATACTTTTAAATCTTGAAATGCCACTTATTTCCTTACCAGAAAATATAAATAAAATGCCTGGTCTAAAATATCCTGAGTTACGTCTACCTTATATTTGGCCATATTATTTTGACACCCCTATAAATGACAAAGTTTTGTTGATTCCAATACTCTTCAGATCTATCGAATATTAAGAAGAAAAGTCAGTTTAATTTGAAAGTTAATTTCACTATTTCTGTGATTTCAGTGTCATCTGACAGTGAGTGATTTTACAAGGCTATTCGGCATGGACTATGATGAATTTGTAAAGCTGCCAAACTGGAGGCAAGTTAGCATGAAAAAAGAAGTTGGACTCTTTTAAACTTAAAATATTTACTTAAAAATAAGTTTAACCCAATAAAAAGCCATAAAGTTAATTTGTGAATACATAAAAAAATAATTGTTATTGTAGTTTAGTAGTATTTTTCAACCTTAACCAAAGATTTTTTTTGTTTGTTTTGTTTCAATTTTTAAAAATTTTATTTAAAAGAAAAAATGATAAATGTTTAAAATTTATTGAAGAGAAAAAGACATGAAATTGTGACAAATTATAAGTGCAATGAATAAAATATTTTAGCAATTTAAATTGTAAATAATATTGTAGAAATTAACTCACCAAAGAAAATGGACTGGGTCTTGATGTATTAGACAATAAACTGATTTATTTATAACATGAAATATTTAATTTTTAAGAGAAACCCTAAGTTCTAGATTGGACTATTAGAATTATCAAAATAAAATTCCAGTGTTGCTGGTCAAAAATGTATAGTTTATTTCATTATTAAATTACTAGAAGCAATAATGTAGAAGCTGAAAATAAACCCTCCCGGGTTAATGTTGCCAGCTTATGTGCAGCCTGTACATTGTGATGCAGTTCTGGGCAGCACAGTTTTTAACAACAACAGAAATATACGTGACTGCAAAAATTTAAAAATCAAGCAGGGTAGGGCAGATCTACACCACAAGTGGCCTACTCGATGCTAGTGGATCTGGCTTCTGAAAATGTGCTGCCCTGTGCGCCCAGTCTAAATCAAGGATTTGTTTATAATTAAAATGTTAATTTTGAAGTCCTAATGCTTTAGTTTCAGTATAGATATTTTGAGAAAAAGTTAGGTATTACTATTCCAAGTCTCAGAGAATGTTTAAACCTTATATTAATTTTATACAATAGAATTATTTTCATCAAAGCACAAGGAAAGCCTAACGAGTCTACTTAAAATCTTAGTGGTGTAGGTAAGGGGGTGGGAGGGATTTGTGGGATGTATCCTTTAGAGATTCTGGAGACAAATTGACAATTTTCACTCTTAAAAATATGTGTGAAGCGGTTTTAAAATAACTGAACAAATTTAAGGGTTTTATTTATTAAAAAAAAACACAAAAAAACATGAAAATAAAACTACCAATTTGTATCCAGAATATAGGAAAACATAAGAGGTAATTTGATTTATACAATTCTTTTTTAGGCCCATCAAAATACAGCCTTTTATCTATTTTGGATATTTTCTCAGGGAAACCCATGTCTTTCCCTTTGTACAGTCAGAACTCCATACAATGAACTTCTATACAAGGAAAATCTCTCTCTATACAACAAATTTTTTTTATGTCCCAGAATTTCTCTATGTAACGTGCTTCTTCTGTTTGCTAGTTGTCACAAATTATGAGGTGCGCCTGTGTGCCGAATTTTGTTTGAATTCATTTTACACGTTATTATTAGCTAAACAAACACACAAACCTTTCAAATCCCAAATCTTTTAAATGAAGAACCAACTACGCTTGTTCAAATGCTCCTGCCCAGAATTTCTTTCCGTTCCCGCTTTATACACATTTCCGTTATGCACAAGGTATAATCCATAAGAAAACATTCCTGCAGTTTGTTTCTGTTATGACAGGTTTTCATGTTATCAGGGTCCGTTTTAGTCTGGTTTTACTGAATATATTATTATAATAATAAACAAGAAGGTTTATGTAGATTGCTTACATTCATCTTTTTTTGTTTTATTAGGTATGCTGTGTTAGTTTGCTTGTTGTTAGTTGATACTTGGCAGTGCAGTAAGGATTCATATTATAGCCAGATAAAAATAAAAAACCTTCTTCATGATGTGCATTTGTTTATCTGTCTGTTTTAAGTGATGGCCGTTATAATAAGGTCCTACTGCATTGGGATTGGAATCCCTTAAAAAAAAGGAAAAAAACACTTTTGATCAAATATATGATCTAATAGTGTTTAAAATTTCAAAAACCCAGGAACACATAAGATTTTAAGGACAAGGGAAATAAATTGTACAAACCTCATTTAATATATATAACTTTTTTATATATATAATTATTAATATGAAATTTCTAGTTTAAATTCTTGAAATACATTAAAATGGTAATGTTTTTTTTTTTATTACATTATGGCATTTACACTTTTAAAAAACGAGCAACATCAGTTGAATTGGAACAAAAAATAAAAATAAAATCATACAAAATAATAATTAATTTAATCATAACTAATAATAAAATGTCTCATATTATAAAAATAAAAACAACCAGAGAAATAAATACTTAAAGGATGAAAAATTATGTTAATTTTAATGATTGTTTCTTTTTATTTATTTATTTTTTAGAAAATATTAATGATCACTATGTAAAATTTAAATTTATGACAAGGTACAAATAAAAGTTGAATAAATTATTACTAAGGAGTATAAAAAACTTTTTATGAAAATTTCATAAAAAGTTTGTTATACTCCTAAAAATGTGATTATTTCTCAACATTCTATTAATTAATATTTAATCTCATAGGTAGAGAAGTGAGCATGTGGAATAAAACAGAAAAATAATTTAGTTAGATTAGGTTATTAGGGCTGTTCATGATTAAGATCTACAAATAAAAGGTGGCCATACACGTTTCGATATTCCTTAAGTGAGCAGTTATGACATTAAATTAAAGATGGGAATAACTCAATAGCACACACTCTCTGGTTTACCTGCATAGGTTTTGGCTCTCAGGAATTCTGCAAAGTGTATGACCGCCTTTATTTTGTGTTTTTTGCTTGTAAATCCATTTTGGACCAATATAATTATGGGCCCCGATTACACATACAAAAAGTATTTATTAGAAGTTTAGGATAGAGAGGATTAAGTCAAAATTAAAAATTTAAAGTTGGGGATATTTTCAGGTAAAAACCTTAACATTTGTTAAGTTTAAGTTGTTTTTCTTTGGTATCCTTAACTTTAATTGATAGTAAATTTTCACTTAGTCAAAAATATTCATTGTTTATGTAAAAACTTTTGAGCGATTAACAGTTTAAGAGGTATAATATAGTTGTGGAAGAGAGAGATTTTGTACAGAAAACCTTTTAAAACTTTTTTAGCCTTTAAATAAATTATATTGGTAGGTATATTTAATTTTATTTGTGGGTAAATTTTACTTCTTTATATTTTTGACTTGAAAGGTAGCAGTGGCGGCTGGTGAAACATTAACTTGAGGGTTCAAACCTACCGGGGGGCCCGGGGAAAAATTTTGCATATTAAACTTTCAAATTGCCACTTTTAGGCCCCTTTATTGAACAGCAATTTGGCTAATTTGGCTGGATAAAATCGGGTTATAAATTTGATGATAAATCGTTGGAATATAAAATTTATAATAAACCGTTTCCCTCATAACGTTTTTCCCACATGAGATAGGTAGAAAAAGTATAGTTTTTCTTTTTTTTTGTAATATATGTTAGGAATATATGAATTGAAACAACTGCCTTTCTGTGAAAGTTAGACTTTTAATTGCATTTGAACAAACAATAAATATTTACAAAAATTATGTACAGTAAGTATGAACATGCATATTTTTATTTTTAGGATGAATTAAAACCAAACACGCTTCAGAATATAACAGCGGTGTCACTGCTTAGCTTTAAACTCCTGTACTGTGTGTGTTTGGAGGTAGAGGTGTGACGGTGACGTGAAACAGTGTCCAAGGGCCCAAGGTTGCGTCACACTCGGCTAAGTTCGGATTCCTTCGGGTGGCGTCGGAGTCGGAAGTTGAACTGCACCGAGTTTGCAGTGCCAAGCGATGTTATACCGGCATCCCCCCTGTTATATCTCCCCTCCCCCGTCCTATACCGCCACTCTAGGCTAAAGGGGTTCATACATTGAGTCAGTTCAACTGAATTATTCATTTTTTTTTATTTTAAATCAAAACCCGGCGCTAATCCCGGCGCTAAATCCCGGCGCCGGGATCCCGGCGCTGAAGTCTATTTTTCTCTGACTGTCTCCCTTTGTAAATAGTAATTATAATTTGATTTAAATTAAAATTCAAACGTTCCGTAGTATGAATACTACCAAAAACTTAAAAATTTAAATTCTTCGCATTGTAACTCCCTACTGCATTTTCACTCTATTTTATTAGATTTATAAAACCAAGAACTANTCCCTCCAGCATTTTCACCCTATTTTATTAGATTTATGAAACCAAGAACTAAATACATATTTATATTTCTTAAAATATTGTGTTATTAAATATTTGCTTGGGGGTTCACTGAACCAGTGAACCTAAGCACGAGCCGCCACTGAAAGGTAGATTTGTTGATTTATAATTATATTCATTGTTTAGTAATAACACAAAAATGGTTAACTGGAGAAAATAATCGTTTTTTTTTAGTTAGATTAATCAATTCAGTGAGAAGAGTAAAATATCACCCACAGATCAATTCCTTTTATGTTCTCCATCAAAATATTTTGTTTCCAACCTTTAGTTTTAGTGGGTCAGTTAGGATAAATATTGCTGAAGAGAAAATTAAATTAACTCACATCTACTGGTTAAATAGCTACATTTCCTCCCCTCAAACGGAATATGATATTTATGCCTACAACATCAACAAGATTTTTTTTTTTTTTTTTTTTTTTTTTTTTTTTTTTTAAATAATAGATTAAATATGTAGAACCGCTTTACTTACACATTTATATGTCAACTCCAGAGGAAAGAATACAGTTTTCAATGGACAGATTTCAAAATGGCATAAAAGTTTTAAAAAGATATTTCTCTGTACTACCTCAATTTAGTGTGGTATAAATTGTAAAGGAACATGTATCTATGTTTGGATTTCCTACTTGAAGAATTCATCATTTGAAAGGATCCATTTTCAGAAATCACACAGGACTAGAAAGAAAACTGGACAGGTTTCAGCTATTAATTATTGTCAGCAGAATAAATATAAAATTCTAAGTCTTAGGTGAACTCAAGGAGTATGCATAGAGAAATGTAGATTTGAATTCTACATATTAAACATATCTAAAATCTGGTAGAGCTATAGCACATGGTCTCTCCCCGAAACCTATTATTAAACTAATGGTTATTATCCCTTCTATACACTGGAGAAATAATAATCCTTTGTTTAAATAATTTTTAGACACAAGAACACAACCTGTGAATTACTGCTTATCAGAAGGGGCCTATGTTCTATAGTTTACCCAAAGTATCTCTTAAATCAAGTAGTATAACTATCTACACTTAATTTTTACATAGAAGTATCTCTCAAATCTAGAAGTGTCACTAAGTAGAATTATGTTTTACATAGAAATGTCTATCAAATTTAGTTGTATTACTATGCAAACTAAATTTGTAGATAGAAGTATCTCTCGAATCTAAAAGTACCACTTTGTAAAACTTAAGTCTTAAATAGAAGTTTCTCAAAAAGTTAGAATTATGACTTTATTTTATCCTTGTAAACTCTGAGTTCACAGTTATAATCTATTTAACTGCTGATGAAAACAGTATAATGATCTCTAGCAGATTTAACAACAATAATATACAACATTCTTCCACAGTTGATATGAGACAATTCAGTATTATTCACAGGGGATTTTTAAATACAAATCATAATAACTTGATTTAGTGCTTAATATTAGTGTTTTTTTTTTTTAATCAATTTTATAAACTTTTTTTTACGTATATTGATCATTAATATTTTCCAAAATAAAACATTTAACGACAGTAATTAACTAATGGCTTAATTTATAATTATTTTCGATAAAAGAAATATATTCAATATCTTACAATTTATTTATATGAAGACCAACTTTACATTATATAGTACAACATCCCCTTTCAATTTCACTTTATTTACCGATGATTGAGAGAAAGGATAAATTAGAAAAAAATAAAAATAAATTAAACTAAAACTTAAAATATAATATTTTAAAAATATACACAATAGAACCAAATATACAATTTTTTGTTTTAATTCAATATTTGGATTCCAACTCACTAATGAATTTATTAAAAAATATTTGTTTAATAAAAAAAAAAAATCCTAAAGACATGACTAAAAAAATAAAATATTTGTAAATGGAGGGACAAAAAATTTATAAAATAAATAGTTTAAATAAATGTCCGTTGTTTATATTTTGAACTTATTTATTAGAGCAAACATCAAAGAATATTTATTGTATTCTTCAAATATTTATTGGTGTTTTTTAAAAAAATAAAAAAAATAAATAAAAATAAAGATGAAAAAATTTTAAAAATTAGAGACAATCTTAAAATTATGGTAGAAATAGTAATTTTGATTGTCAACAAAATATGAAAGCCAAATTTTAATTTTTGATTAGGTGTGCTGAAAGTAGATCACCGGGAGGTACGAATTCATAACAACATTCGCAAACATATTGTGGAATTATCTGAAATAGTTACAAAATTTCATTTCGGCCATGTAATTTTACTGTCCCCCTTTTTGTAATGGGGCAGAATTTTTTGTTCAAGTTGCAAATGCTTCAGTTGTATTTATACTAGACAAATGCATGTCATATTTAGACAAGGAAGCAAACGTGCAAAGTTATTTTAATTACACCATTTGGCTTTTTGTTCATTTATTTTTAAAAAGAGGAGACAATATTCTGTCATAAGGTTATACTTTAAATTGCTGTAATGTGGAATGTTTAAATAAAATTACTAAAACTGTTTGTTAATATAATCAAAGTGACACTGAAAATATCATCACCCCTTAGGGTTACGCTGCATTCTCAAATATCAAAAGTTACACAGCATTAACTTTAACAACTTAGAACAACCCAGATTTGTTCAAAGGACCCACATACACAGTCTTTATCTTTAGGTGTAAAAGGCCTGCTGCCAGACCCTGTGTATAATTTCCACTTTCAGTCACAAAGTCAAACAGAATGTTCCGTCTAAATGGTCAGCCCTGACAGATTGTATGTACCTCACTTTATATCAAGTAATAACTAACTGACAAAGTAATAGAGACAGTAAAATTTAAAAATTAAGTAAAGCCCTAAAAAAAAATGAAATTAAACATAAAGAATATATTTCACCAATAAATATTTGTCATAATAATAATCTAATATTTCATTCAAAATCACTTGTAAAATGCATAAAAAATGTCTTAGTATAAATTAAATAAAATACAAAATAAATAAATAACCATAATTGCTTCGTTTGTAGAAGGAAATTTTAGGCATAATATATTTATTTTTAGAAGTAAAAAAAGATGAATACAGACAAATACACAGGAGGAAAAAACCTTAATTCAAGGTTTTTTCCACCTTAAATTAAGGAACCATGTATCTGTTCATTCTTTTACACCCAAGAATACTAAACCTTCAAAATTATTTTCATTTTCTTTTCTACTCAAATTATATACACCTATTGAAATCAATAATACTAGAAAACAAAATAAAATTATTAAAAAAAAAACACAAAAATAATAAACTAACAAAGGCCATAAACAAACAATGAAATTAGCAAGCTAAATAATTATTTTTAATTTAAATGATATTTGTAGTTGTGTTTTTGTTTTTTTTGTTTGTCAAATAAACAGTTGTAAATTAAAATAACATATTTTAATTATTAAAATAAATCCTGGAACTACAAGTAAGTGGATTGAAGAAATAAGAAAATTGTGAGATTGTCAAGCTTTAGTTGATGATCAGAAAATAGGAATGTTACATTGAATAGAGGTTTTTCAAAAATAGACATGATTCTGTTTTGCTCAAATTCTATATTAAGTTTTTTTTTTTTTTTTTTTTTTTTTTTGTAAACCCAAAAAAGAAACAAACACTTGGGAATTTCTGTTATTTTCTTTGGATTTTAAAGCCTCAGGTAATTAGGTCACCAACGAATGAATGGCATTAGCTAATCTACAAGTTATCTACTCAATGTGTTTATTAGTGTGACCTCTCTGTCTGATATGCTAATTAAGAAATTACAAATTGTAACCAAACAGCCTTTGTTATGTAGTGTACCAACTGACTACTTTGGTCTTAATGCAATGTACGTCACTATAATAAGAGAGGGAAAAACCAACACTGCTGTAAGTGGTGTATGTTGACCTGAGCATTGAAAAGATAAGTCAGATGTTTCTAGCTAATGCTATAAATGCTTGGCTACGCCAATGAAACAAGATATGTCAGTGGTTTCTAGCTAAAGGCTTGGCTACACCAATAAAACCAGATGTGTTAGTAGTTCCTGGCCAATACTATAACCACTTGGCATCACCAATCCCCTATTCCTTCTGATATTGTCTACATCAGAAAAACGTTATCTTTTTTAAAATTTTAAATGATACCACATGAACTTGTTAGATTTCTATCAAAAATTTAAGTCAGCAATTACTGTTTATTATTCTATCTATTTAAGTGTTTGAAGTAGCAGAAAGAATAAACCTAGCAAATTAATTGCTGTTTTTGTCAATCCCATATTGGCCAACCCAACACTGAACCACATCTGTCATAAGTAAGAGCTTCAGTTAATCTTATAAAAGTAGTTTAAGTAGTCAATTTTAATCAAAATTAGTAACTTATTAATTAATAATAGTACAGTAGAATCCCGATATATCGTATCTTCAAGGGGTCGAAGAAAAAATACGATATATCGAGTAGTTCACTAAATCGGGATTATGAAATATTGATGGTAAAAAAAGAAAAATTAATGTAATAATTAAGACTTGTATTTATTTTGCACATAAAAATACACTGTGTATGATCATAAAAAAATTAAATATGTACTTGGTTTAAAAAAAAATTATAATTTGTTTTTTTGAATTAAACCATTTGTTCGGGTGTTATCCATAGCATTTTATCCGAGTAGAACAGAAGGAGGTAAACAATCAAATCTTGGAAAAGGGTCCTCTCCTTTCATATACGTTTAACCGCGATTTTTCTCAGAATTATAAGAGTTATTCCTTCATCTAGAATCTAGGCTGTCCAGGAATTACATTTGGTTTGGACACAATCACACTCTCCCCCCTGAGTCTTTGTTTAATGCCGATCAAACGTCACGCGAGAGTTCTAATTTTTTCCCCGAAGAATGTTCCCTCCAATAGGTTCCTTTGCAATTCGGAGTTAATAAAAAAAAAAAAACACTTAATTAATACTTCCTCTAATTGTAGTGAAGTGTGAACTGTTGTTATTTTTTTCTGAGTAGAGTAAAACAACAGATATAGCCAGTAAATAAGCAAAATCTTGGAAATTTCCCCCTCCATTCATACGTTTTATCGGGATTATTCTCCGAATTATACGAGTTATAAGACGTTTATGTTCACCTCGAAAGGGAAAAAAATACGTTATACTGAGGGGACCGAAATACATTGGTTTTATACCAATTATCGGGATTTTTTCAAGGGACTGGCAATAATATACGATTAATCGGGATATATGATATAACGGGATATGAAATACCGGGATTCTACTGTATATTGAAAATGTAAGTAGTTACATGATAAACTATTTCTTCATTTCCACTTATTTGTTAAAAAATAAATAATAATAAATTTAGTTAATATGAGAAGACAAATTCAATTTAAAAAAATGCTGGTCTTTATTTATAATAAATATATTTGAGTTAAATACAGTAACATGTATTCTTCTTATTATGGGATTTATTTGTAACTAAATAAAAGAAAAATTGACAACATTGATGAGACTTTGAATTCGTATATGTAATTTAAAAATAAATAAATATCAGCATATCAAACTCCAGAAATATTTCTGATTCTTATTATTAATTTCATTTTATTATTTAATAATATTAAATTATTATTATTACTTAATTTCTCAACTGTTTAAATTACTTTTAATTTTATTATCTCTCTCAGCACACCGAAAAAATACACAAGCTATTTACAAATAGAAAGAAAAAGAGAAAGAAGAAGGGAATAAATCTTTGTACAAAAATAAATAATACATTTGAAATTTACTCCAAAACAAAACAGCACAATGAAAAAAAAAACATTTTTATCAATACAAAAAAATATTTTTAAAAAACAGACCAATTTATTTTTCCTTGTAGTGTACACATACTTTTTGTTTATGTATAAATATGTTACATAGAATAATTATACTAATAAATCTCACCTACAGTAAGATATAATTTGTTGTAAAATTTTCGTTTATTTTTTTATTTATTCCCATTTTTTAAAAAATTTAAGTAGTTATTTAAAGGCATTTATTAGCTTGGGTACGATTAAAGAAATTATTTTTCAAAAAGCAGGCATAAATATTATTTTTATTATAATTATGTATAATGTTTATATAAGGTATGTCAATATAAACAATGTATTAGGTTACATTTAAAAAAGTTTTTTATAATTTAATTTTGTTTCCTTTTATTTTAGTTTAACTATCATTACAACTATTACCTTGAAAAGGCTCATGAATACAGAGGTGTGATATAATATGCCATAATATAATTCAATAGGCTGTAACATAGTTATCAATTGACACAGTAGGACATGACATGATTTAGGATAGAGTAACATTATATGACACCATTTAGACAAAAATAACATGACATGCTAATCCTGTCACTAAAAGATATTTGATTTAGTTAAAAAGTGCAACAGGATATGATAGAAGTTGCATATGACAAGACTAAGAGAAAAAACTCTCAATCTAACTAAATTTGATACTATTGTGACAGGATATGAGTTGACTCTGTTTTGACAAATACTTATATGAATTGATAAAAGCGACACAATGAAATGGCATTAGTATATGAAAACATAGTGAGGAATGTAAGATAACAATTTTATTGTTACAAAGTGGGACAAAGCAAGTTTTGAGTTACATAGAGGGATGTAGCATGTGACTAACAATCTGACACAGGAAATTACATGTTAAAATGTGACAACATGGCATGACATTATTAAGTGAAATACCCCCCCCCCCCTTTCAAGTGTCATAATGTGACCGTACCACTGCCATAAAGTGTGATATTACACAACACCACCGTAATAAAATAATGGAGCATGGTAATATGACACGATATAAACATAGAAACACAGTTGGAGGCAAGATAAGGCAGGGTATGGCATAACACCAAACAAAATTAATATGTGACATGAAATGACATCTCCTATTCTAGTGCATCATGTCATACTGCTAAATTTTCAATCTGTTATGTTCAGTCATATTTCATAGTGTCACAAAACATTATCACAACCTTAGTTCACACAAGCCTTAAATATCACAACTAAAAAAAAAAACGAGGTTTGTAAATTAAAATAAATTTATTTTTAAAGAGATGTTGGAATTTTAACAAAATAGAAATACTAATAATATTGGAAAAACTATTAAAAAAAAAAAAAACTTTAAATGATCAATAGTTCAATTTGAGCAAACCTTTATTTTATTTTTTTATTAGTGTTTTTAAAATTAATGAAGCTTAATTAATTTTTTAAATAATTTAGATTAATTCTCTCATGATTTGTGCTCACATATTTTGTTTTTTTTTTTGTTTTTTTAGTTTAAAATTGTATTTTTTTTTTTATTTTTTCTTGTTCAAAGAAATGGAAGACTAATCATACACAAATAAAAATAAANAATCAAAAAAAAACCTTTAAAATGTATTAATTGTAAAAAAAAAAAAACCACTGCCTCACTGGAATAAAGGGTTTTCCAAGTAACAGCACATAAAAGGAATGGTTAAGTAAGAAATAAATAGTCAAAAAATATCATTTTATCTTAGTCATATTTTTGCTTAAAAGTTTTGTTCTCAATTTAATACTGCTTCGAAATAAAAAGGTCAGTTTTCCATTTCAAGAAATATACACTTGATTTTTTATTTCTTTTTGCCAGGGATCTGTCTTTTTACAAATAAAAATTACCTGGCAGACCCTAAACTTATTAAAATTCCTACTAAAATCTAAAAAATAAACACTCCCTTGAAATAATTATTATTATTCATTTTTTTTTTTCCTATAATAAGTTAAAAAAAAGAAGAAAAAAAAAAAGAATGAAGAATTAAAGAAACATTTATAAAATAAATAAATTTAAAAAAAAATGATTTTTTAACTAATTTATAATTTACTTACATAGTTACTTATTAGTTATATACTTATGTAGTTTTGGAAGAGAGTAAAACAAAAAAATTTATTAAAATAACAATAAAAATAAATTCACATAAAAATTCTGATTCTTTTTTTTTGTCACTATACTTTAATTTTATACAATTAAATTAATAATTGCCTTAATAGGAAACCAGAAGGATTGATATCAATTAATTGACAAAAAATAATTATTATAACATTTGTGGCAGAGATACCTATGTTTTTTGGCTTGCACCTTATATCACTAAATTTATTTTCAAAGAGCAAAAGTTAAGGTTCAGTGTTATCGACTATGTTCATTTTTACACAATTTTTATTAGCTTACAATGTTTGTCAGGGACAAATCTTGTAATCCCAGCAACCTAGAAAGCTTAAATTTGCACATACAATGGAAATACAAGATACTGTTGTTGTTGTTTTTAGCTACATTATTGTATTTCTCGTAGAAATTCAATGGTAATGAAACAGGTTGGAATAAATTACAAGATTTAATGTGACAAAAGACTAAAAATTAGAAAATAATATATTGAAAAAATAAAATAAAAATACTAACACGTTTTACAAAAAAGGATAAACTTTTTTTGCAGCCATAGTAATAAGAAAGATCACAGTAAACACCTAAATCACTAAATATAAAAGCGTGTGGTATATAAACTCTTTTTGTCATTTGTTGGTGACATCCCTCGCTTTTGCACTATTGTAACTCATAGCACTGAAACCTGTTTTATTTTTATTTTGAAATATAACATTATTTATTTATATAATCAACTGCTTATGTTAACTCTTTGAATTTGATACAATACCAAAGGTACTTTTTTCGCTTAGTACTCCCCATGCTTAAAAGGGGGTACAAAAAGTAAAATAAGTACAGAAAGTAAAATAAGATGCATGAGGCAAAGCTCTAGTTGAGTACTCCCTGTAAGACAAAGGATATTTAGTCCAACGTTACTTTGAGACAAAATAATATCACAATTATCTACATTAAAGTGATAATATCCCTTAGTTTAATCAAATACTAAGTTGAAACACTATTCCTTATATCAAGACTATTCCTTTCTAATTTTTCAATAGCAAAGAAACAGGGGGGGGGGGGG
>KZ651306.1:542918-574606 GCA_001010745.2 Gerris buenoi | reverse complement strand
ATTATATATACTGTATCGAGCGGTAAAATTAGCATCATATTTGTTACTTAATACATTTTTTTTTATAGACAAATAATTCACTGTGTGACAGAGAGAGTACAGAAATACCTACTCGATACAGTATATATAATAGTCATATATAATATAAAAGATGTCTTGAGATGAGGCTAATGTCTAAATAGGGTTTGAGGCGCCACTGGGTGGAAGCAGCGCCCTGGGGGCAGGGGTCCAGCGCCAGGGGGCGGGAATCCAGCGGTGGGGGCAGGGGGTAGTGGTCTCAGTCTCAGGCTTCCTTGGCTTTTCAAATGCAAACACGAATACAACTGCAACGAACCAGTGTTTACATCATCTAGTGACTAACGGTAGCTACCGCTATTATCTCCTGTTCAATTCTACTTTAAGAGCTGCAAAATAAACAAATTGCTATAACATAATAAAATAGCTATCAATTAAGATTAAGTGAGGTCGGCGAAGCCGAGTGGTTGGCATACTAGTGCAACTATACCATAAACCTAGGTCAACACACCGACAAATCTGGTAAGGTGAAATATGTTTCACCCTGCTGAGCTCATCGAGTAGATGAGTAAAGTGGTTAGATCTCCCATCATGGAAAACGAGGAATTTGTGAGTCAATGTTCATTGTTAGAATACATTTTTATAACAAATGCATACATTTTTATAAGAATAGTGAATCACAATTCTAAAATTTTACTTTTTGATTGATTTTCACTCTCCTCAGCTTTATTTTAATAAAGCTTTTTTTATTGTTAATAACTTACAAAAGGGTTATATTAGTTGCAACAAAACATTAAGGCCAGGTACATTGAAAGGAAGGGGATGTAGAGCAGGGAGGTTTTATAATTGCAGAAATACATGTTCTGTGAGAAATGTGATGCCAATTGTGATTTCGAATATTCTCAATCTCTCCTAAATCTGAGTCTCAATTCGCACGGTCTCGTATATTTCTGCAGTTCTGTCAGTTCTGCATCTCAATGTGCTTATGATTTCTTACAGGTGAATAAAGTGATTCCTAGTAAATCTCTTTTTTCTCTCTTTAATATATTACATTGTGTTTGACAATATTAGGTGATTAAATTATGGAGGAATCAGCGAATGTGACATGTATTTCATGTACCAACTCTCAAGAAATAAAACCACTTATCACTTTAAGTTAATAACTCACAAAATAGCCTATAACATTATTTTCTAATTATAAATGTAATTTCTTTCAATTAAGGATACTTAATAAAAATTGAATAAGACTCACCTTCAATAATATCTTGTTTAAATTTATTTAATTCCTTTCTTATTTCTCTAAGGATGTCTTGTTTAAGTGATTCAAGATCAGCAGAATCTGACGGTCCGTTAGTCAGGCGTTGCTGGTCAGATGGGTCGCTAGAACCGGGAGCCCCTCTCCTACCAGGCTTGGGAGAGGCACCACCACCACCGCTACTGCTACTTCCTCCTCCGACGTCACCGTTGGTCAGTTTCGCACCTCCTCCAAAACCAACTCCAACTTTCCTTTCATTCATTCCGGGGCCACTGCCATCTTGATCCTAATCCAACAATAAATCATTGAAAATAGTCAAAAAAAAAAAACTTTAACAATTATCTGATTGATATTTTCATGTATATTGTGTTCAGAAAAGTATAGGTTATTTTAAATTAAGCTACCAGTGTTTTTTGTTTTTGTTTTTTTATTTTAGTGCGTACTTAATATAATATTTATAAATTCCAGGTAGATATATAGATTAAACAAATTGTTGAGGTTTATGGATGCTGATGTTCCTTCTTATTCATAACTAAATCTCCTTTTCTAATAGGAATACTGGGTATTCCTTGAGTCAGAAAGTAGGAATATAAACTTGTAAACTATACCAGGAACAATGCTTTACAATAATAGCAGAAATCCTGGTAATCCGAACTGGCTCATGATTGGTTAGGCTTTTAGGAATTCTACTGTAATTTTATACTCACCAGTGTATTATCCTGAGATTCTCTTCTCTCAACCGCAGCCCTTCTCCTTGCTAGTGTTTTGGCCATCTCGTCCATCATACTGGCCATACTTCCAGAACACCCTCTGCCCAGAGTTCCATACCCTCCACTACTACTGCTACTTGTGCTACTACCACTGTTTTCTGTAGCTGCTCCAACCTGCTAAAGTTAAAAAAATATATATATTAAAAAAGTGGCTCTTTAAATTATGTTGGTAGAACCTTATACAAGTTAATTATAAAAAAAAATCTTATCAGACAGAATTCAAAGCATTTGACTTTTATCAATAAATCAATATCTTATCCACTTCAAAGATAAGCCTATATATATATATATATATANTTTTTTTAAATATTATAAGTAAATTTAATATACAAAATGGCAAGTTGATGCCACCAAAATCACCCATTTTGAGTTTTTGTCAAACAACTATAATAAAGTTAGGATCCATCCAAAACAGATATTGAGTATAGTAATATTTCTTAAATGGTCCTTTCAGTGTTCACTAGTTTTTAATCATTATTGGTGGTAATTAACGTTTTTTTTTCAATCAAATGCCAAAATAATTCCACAATTTCATTTAGATACACTGCAGGTAAGTTCTGTAGTTTTTGTTGTTTATTTTTTTTAATTTACTATACAAATTAAGTGTCTTCATTATAAGGAGACAAAAGTGAAGTAACTGATAATGTCCAAATTTGGCAAACAATATAACCTACTTCATACTCTATCATAAATTCATAGATAATAATGTGCCTATATACATTTTGAAGAGCCGCTATAGAGATTGAAACAAAAGAAAATTAATTTTCTCTATTTTATTTTGTTACACTAACCACGAGGGAATTCCACAGCAGCAGAAGGTTATATAAAATTCTTCCTAAAGCAAGGAAAAAAGAATTGCATTTGAGACAAAGAAAAAAAGAAGAGATATTTACCCTATTTGGCTGAGGTTGAGAGGATTTCTTAAGTTTGGCAGCTGCAAGTTGTGCAGCAAAGGAAGAGACATCCTGTCCGTCAGAACTTGAGGAACGAGACATATTTGGTTGTGGTGGAGGTGGTGGGGGCGGAGGAGCTGCTGCCGGAGCGGGGGCAGCTGGTGGAGGGGGTGCAGGCGGCCCCATCATAGGAGGAGGAGGTGGAGCAGGAGGACCTCCTAAAGGAGGTGGTGGAGGGGCAGGGGCTGGGGGAGGCACAGGTGCAGGGGGTGCTGAAGAAGTTCGGTGATGGCCCCCAGTCATATTGCACACACCTCCAACCATACCGCCTCCAGTACTACCTGGACTTGATCCATTCCCTGACATCACTGTAACATATCAAAAACACAGGTGAAAATTTTATACCAATCAATATACAGTAGAACCTTATTAAAAGAGACATAATTACTACTAACACATACTTACTATTTATTTACAGACCAATGAATGTAAGCAATCAATATGAGGACCATTTTATTATATTTATTAATGCATTATAGGTATACGTTCGCATCTTGTTAAACAAATGTTTCAGACTGTTGACAAAGCACAGATATACGAGGAGTGTCCCTTACATTTTACTATGTTTTCATTAGCTTGCTTTCTTGTTTGTTTGTTTGTTTGTTTATTTTTGGGTTCAAAACAAATCTTGCAATCAATATTTAACTAACTTCCCGAGTAGTTAGACATATGAAACTTTTAAAATAGCTCAGAACATGATGGCAATGCATTATTTTAATACTTTTAGCCATCTTTCAGCAGAATTTAATTAGTTTTCAGCAAATTTTGCTGAATGGAAAGTTAGTTCGGTAAAAATCCGCAAGTATGTAAGTTATTTTATTTGTTTTGACATGGAACATATTTACGATCTTCATTTTGAGGGATTTCAAATTTGATTTTTTATTTTAGTACCTAGTACGGCATGAACATTTAACATATTTAAATGATATGTAAAAACTAATTATATTTTTAAGAGATAAACATTGAATGACAGCGGAAAAGGAAAAGTAAACAAATAAATAAAAGTTCAAATTGGAGTGTATATCAGCATATTTGGATTCTACTGTGAAAAATAATAAAATTTTACTTGAAACTTTTTTTTCAATTTTTGAATATTTTTCCCCATAGGGGTACTTTTGGACCACCCTATATAATACTGTTTACTAATAACATGAGAATGTATTGATTGAAGTATCCTGTGTTCAGATGATTAGACCATTGAGGATACCAGATGAGGATTAGACCATTCAAGTTCAATTTATTTATTTTTTCTACCTAGATTAAAGGGGTGAAAGACCTAAAATTCACGGTTAAACAATTTCTTCTTACACTGTGACAATAAGACCTCTCTCATGCCTGAAAATGGATTTTTAAAGAGCATACCAAGCTTTTGAATAAGTAGTTAAATCAGTGAATATGAAACAGCCAATTACAAAACCCTAAAATAAAATCTATTTGATGAACAGTGGCATCTTCTTTTAGTCATGCTAACCTTGGCATTGGTCCCAAAGCCAATGCCAAAACCTTTCAAGGCAAAGAAAGCACATGTGGATCAACTTCCTTTTATCTAAAATGCAATGAAGGGATTAATGAATTAAAATAATCTTTGCCAATGTTTCTTCTTCTGGGGCCATTATTAATAAAGTCTGAATTATTGTAGTTTTAGTGCCCATGTGCTCTGAAAACCGAAGGCCAAGCTTGCAACCTAGTCAAAAGCCTAAGTCTAAGTCTGGACTTAGCCTAAGTCTAGAGTAGGTCAGTTGGTTTTAGGTTTGAAAATGTACAATAAGCTAAGTAAAAATACAAAAGAATTACCTTTTTACTTCGTTTTTATTATCTTGGTTTCTTGTTAGTTTGTCCGGTACAAATCTTGCAATCGAATTTTAACTAACATCCCGAGTAGCTAGACATTTGAAACTTTCAGAACAGCTCAGTACACAATGACAATGCATTATTTTAATACTTTTTAGTCATTTTTCAGCAGAATTTAATTCGTTTTCAGCAAGTTTGCTGAATGGAAAGTTAGTTCGGAAAAAATCCGCAAGTTATTTTATTTGTGTTGTCATATCCCTTAATATTTACAATCTTCATTTTGACGGGTTTCAAATTTGTGATAGAGGTAAACATTGAATGACAGCGTAAAGAATAAGTAAACCAAGTAAACAAAGAAATAAATTAATTGACGTACGACAACCAGGTTTGTCTACACTTGTGTACTAGATATCGGTTTATTTTTTATATCTGTACTTCTTTATACTTGTACTTATTTTTTTCTCTTACCCTCCCCTACATGGTGCCATATTGATGGCCACGGTTTAGATTCGGTGTTTTTATTTAACAATAAACATTGCCTATTATGATTAAGAAGAAAATTAAAAAACTTAGTATATAAAAAGTTCTTTTTATCTTGTAATTATTTAGATTTCAAAAGAAGTGTAAAAAAAATATTTCTAGAAAATGTATATTATAATATGAAGGAGTTCCTAAATTGTAATAGTTTCTAGGTTAAATTAGAGCTTTTGTTTGCAGGAGAGCTTTTGTTTTGAGTTGAGCCTAATGTTTGCAGGAGAAAACTCAATGGACAAATTTCATCTAAATCTAAAACCTAAGCAGGCAAAAGGGTAACTGCCTGGTAACCCCCCGTAGTTGACAATGAACCATTATCAGGGCTGGTGCCATTAGGAAGGAGAGGGAAAGAAATAGATCTAGCTTTTCTAAAATAAAAAATCTAACATAAATTGCTTTCAGTACTGGGTAGTACTGCGGGTGCAAAGAGTCTATAAGTAATTTTAAAAATTGGATAAGTCTGTTAACCAGTATAATCGGCCTAGCCTTTTAAATAAGGTGGTCATTTAAAAGTTTGTTTTAGTTGTAATTTTTGAACTGTTGATTATAATGACATGAAACAAACATAGTTACTTGTATTTTTATTGTCTTAATGCAATGCAACTACTCCAAAGTTTTTACTTTAAACCATTCTCAAGATATTTTTAAGATTTAAAAAATATGTTAAACCTTTTTTGTTTTTTTCTTCAAAAATAATAACAGTAACTTCATTGAACTTTCCTGATCAAATGACAGTTTCTAGATGAAATAATAGCAAAGGGTTAAGAATGTTAGTTTTCAGTCTGTTAGTTCTGGGTTAAGTAATTTTAGCTTTCAATAAATTACGTTAATCTGAATACATCTCTCAACATTTTATAAGCTTCAGTGTACATCTACTTTGTACTCCTAATAAATCACAGTTTGGAATGATTAATTAAATTATTTAAAATCCTCCCAATAACAGTTTTTGTTTTAACGATCATGGCATGAAAATTAACACCAAAAACATTTTTAAAAAACAATATTTTAAAAAAATATTTCTTAAAAAAAAAAAAACAATACTACTCAAGATGCTTACTCTGTGATTGTTGAGACATTCTCCGTTCTTGCATAAGTGCAACATCCTCCCGTGTCATAGTCCTGCACATCATAGAAACAAAACAAGACCAACATTTTCAACAACGTTTAGTGCAAAACACAAAAATAAATATTAAGTAATAATAATAAATAAATAAAAAACAGACAAACTAATAAAACAAATGCATACAAAAAGAAAAACAGAACAAATAATAAAGAAGCATAATGAAAAAATGATTACATTCCTGCTAAAAAAGGAAACACAAGCAAAGCATCTGTTAATTTTTGTTTTTAAAATCATGCAAAGTTGCTTGAGGAATAACATACATGCTTGTTCCCTTTCAAATTTTTCTCAAAATAAATGTCTAAAAATTGGTTGAGGAGGAAGATTTAAGGATTTTTTTCCACTATTATAGAAAGGGGAAATTACTAGAACTGCACTGAAACTGTGCATTGCGTGTCCAGTTTCCAGCTAAATGAACTGGTTCTAAAGAATGACACAGTCCTGTTAAAAATCCTAAGTTTTTTAATGCAATGTACAGATTTTGTGTGGTTTTAGCATTTCCCCTTCCGATAGCTGTAGCTCCAGGTTCTATATCTCGACTGGTTTGAGCCGCCTAAATATGTATAAACAAATAAATATAAAAATAATATTAAATGAAACTAAACAAATAAGTAAACAGTAAATACCTACCATAGGAAAGTAGGTTTAATCTTACCTTTTATTTGTTACTGGTAATTTTTATGAGTAATAAACATAAGTACTAATATTTACTCGCTGCATAATAATACAAGGATTAAGAAAATTATTATTTTAATGTTTCCTTGTGGGTAAAAAAACCAAAGAATTCATATGGTTATGAATGGAAAGTACAAGTGGCAGTGATTCGTCAAGTGCAATAATATTGATGAATGAAATAAGAAAATATCAAAAGAAAAATCAATTAATAATTAAATGTTATTATGTAATATGGAGAGCTAAAAAGTTAGACATTTGGGTGCTATTATAATCTGCGAATGGCAGTAAAAACTCTTAGAATTGTGGAGTAATTATAAACTCCTTTAGAAGGGAACCTTAGTGTTACATTATTATTTTGATTTTTGTCCACTTAACATGACATCATTAGCTTAATTCAGAATGTAGGGGCCACTTTACTCCATATGTAAGGAGCATACAGTACACATATGGAGTGGCTCCCACTTAACTCCATACAGATATAGACGTTGATACTCTAGTAAACTAAATCACACCAATTAAATATCCAAGGCTCTTATCATAAACAACACCTAAGCAATTTTATTTTCTCACTTTCTTACGATTACCATAGAAAATTAAGAAAATACCTTTTTTTTAACAAACCACTGGAAATGTTATAAATAAATGTA
Source organism: Gerris buenoi (assembly GCA_001010745.2). Taxonomy (NCBI): domain Eukaryota; kingdom Metazoa; phylum Arthropoda; class Insecta; order Hemiptera; family Gerridae; genus Gerris; species Gerris buenoi. The sequence goes on along the minus strand of KZ651306.1, from coordinate 566,846 downwards.
CAGCCTTAAGAAAATGAGGAAAAAAAAGGTTAACATGAGTTTTTAATTTTTGATAACACAAACATCTAATATTATTTAAAAAAAGATTATATGAAAAGATAATGTTCGAATCAGTTGAAACATTCCCTTTACCTGAGAGAAAACACTTACATGGGAATTTGTTCAAATAAAGTTCTAGCCTTGAGAATCATTGAAATGTAAGAAACTCAGTTGCAATGTTTTTTCATCTTATCAGCCATATGTAAAGTAAATAAAAACAGCGATAAGAGGTTATTCAATAACCTACTACATTTTTCAGCAGATTTAAAAAAAAAAAAAAAAAAAAAGTCATTTAACATAAAAATAAGTACCGTAAAATCTCGCGTATAATACGCAGGCAAAATTTTGAGCTATAATTTGGGGAAAATTAAATATTCGCGTATAATACGCACCTGACTTTTCTGTCAAATTTTAGAAAAAAAAAAAATTGTTTATAATACGCACCTAGAATGATATATTTTGCACATTTTACATGTAATTTCCAATACTTATAGCGTAATATTTTTACTTGCGAGGTCAGATGGCTAATAAGGTGTCTATTTTATAAGAAAACTGGGTGTTTTCTTATAAAATAGATAAATTCGTAGAAGTCAGTCGTTTGTTATCATAGCGGTGCGCGGTGTAATCACATGGTTTAATCATTGGTATAATATCACGGCGGTACCGGTTTTTGAGATAAACAAAAAAATTATCTTCTATCTACTTATATCAATGACTTTGATCAACTAGCGAAATAAAATAACATAACTATAATGATGTCAAGTTTTTCTGTCTAAAACAAGAGAATAAAAATAAGTATGGTAACCAAAATATATACGATAAGATACATAAAATCAGTTTTTGTTAAAAAAAAGTATGTTTACGTTTTTTTTTGTTTGTTTTTTTCAATTATTGAGGTAAAATTTAAGTTGTAAACGAAGTATTTTTTTCACTCGTGTATAATACGCACCCTGATTTTGGAAGGAAAAGGAGGTAAAAAAAGTGCGTATTATACACGAGATTTTACGGTATGTTGTTTTTACCAAAAGTTAGATACAAAATTTATTTGAAAAAATGTAACATTTATCACATCTTAATCTCTAAAAGTTTAGGGGAAAAGAGAGAAATATCTCTGGCATAAGTAATTTAAATTTACATAGCCCTAATATCAAATTAATCATATTTAGTATTTTGACCAAGTCATAGTGGATAAGGGTTCCACTATGACAGAGATAGTGGTTAAGCCTAAATAAATATCAAATTTACACAATTTGAAAGTGGTCAATGCAATATTATAGTCAAAGAGAAGTAAAATAGAAGGGGGGGGGGGGCTCGAAAAATGAACTGGGGGAGAAAACATATTTTTCACACTTAATTATCTTCTCCCTAAAGAGGGAATGTAATTATTAGAGGGAATGTAACACAAAAAGTAAATCTTATAACTGATTGTCAAATCATAATGGAACTGTTTAAATATAGTCAGTTACAACCACTTTATTGATCATATTTAATCGTTATTTAACAATGTTGAAAAAATGCATGAGCTATTGTGATTAATCAATTAACCCATTCAATGCGGGTGGATCCACTGTGGATCCATGCTGTGCTAACGCACCTGACGGGTGGATCCAAGCCCTCTCTTTCAGCCCTCAGTAGCTCTATTATCCGTGTCTGGAGTAGAACCATCTTGCAAGGCTCCGTCAGGCCCGCTCACGTTTGTATCCACAGTGGATCCAAATTTTTATTTTTTTATTTATTTTTAAATCAATAAACTTTTAAAATCGTTTAGATATATACAGTCACTAAGATAGGTTCATGAATTGGATTACGCATTGAATGGGTTAAAAGCTTGAATAATTGTACTTTAGTACTGCCTTTAAGTATAGTTCCAACATTAACAAAAAACGATGTAATCTATGTCAAAACAACTAACTTTAAAATTAAAAGCTGGCTTTGTAAATGAGAATTAATTTTCTAGTGGAAAATGACATTCTTTAATTCTATGTCAAATATATTTGCTGCTTGTCGTATATTCTCAAGGTATGTTTCCCCAATCCGAGGGAAAAAAGGTTCATGGCAACACACAACCTTTACGAAAACAAATTCAATGCAAACACCCAAACAAAAATACAACCACACAGCAAAACAAAAAAAAAAAAAAAAAAAAAAAAAATTAAATTACACAAATACTATAAAAGGGAGAGGGAACAAAACTGTTTTCAAACCAATGCACAGACACACATTTTTACCATCAACAAACAATTTATTACCTTTCAAAATCAAACCACATTCAAACTGCAACATGAACTCTTGTCAAACACTATTTATTTGATATTATTAATTTTTTTGTGTTTTAATTGTCATTATAGTACAGTAAATTAAGAATTTAAGGATCAAGAGGAGCAATCAAAAGTAAAAAAAAAATTATTTTTGTTAACCAACGTTGTGAATTTACAACATTAACTTGAAGGTGGAAATATATCTTCCGAAACATTTAATTGCTAAATAACTTATTTCATTACAATAAACCTCATCATACCGACAGGTAAAAGAATTGTAATAAAGGTATTTTTATCAGGCTACATTATGAATTAATTATTAATTCATGGTCCTAAACCTCCATCAGTTATTAACTGAAGAAATAAGAAGAAAAAAAAAAAAATCGAACCAATGAATGTTAGCAATCAGTGCATAATGTGGACATCTACTCCAATTTAAAAAACCGTTTTTATTGATAAAATCCTTTTGTAGCTAATTACTGTACTTTCATTGATTTAAAACCTATTATTTTTAAATATTATTTCTTTTATTACAATGGACAACTTTTGGCCCCTAACAGTCCGTTATAATGAGACCCCACTGTGTTAAATATTATTTAAACTAAAAAAATTGGTTTAATCAAATGAGTAATAATAGTGTACATTAAATTCTTCTTGCTCTAATAAGGTTTTTAGACAAATTCAATGAATTTGTCACCCTACTAACTTAGAGAATAGGTCGAGTTTTTAATTAAAGTTAATTAATAATTAAGTTAATTTTAATTAAAGTTAATGACAACTAATTTTTTTTTTTTCTCGTCTCTTTTTATATCTTTCCAACATACCAAAGTTGATTGCCATGTTAACAAAAGTGTCTCTATTTTTGGCCAGGGTTTTTTTAAATCCGTTAAGTTAAATTGAAGGTAAACATGCAGGATTGATAGCCAAAGGATTTGATTGAATTTTAGTATGTGGGACCAACAAACAAGTGCAAAATATAAGGGCATTTATCTATTGTACTAGTAAGATATGGATGGGGCTTTGTCAAAATCCAAAATTAACAGTTTAGACCCTGCAAATTTGAGAGATTCAATTTTAATGTTCAAGATCTTTTAACTAAGAAAATTTTATTTTATTTTTTCAGGTTTTAAATTATGCAAACCTTTTTAATTACAAAAGCAAGTAAGTAATTTTAAAAGCAGTAAATAATGACAAAAGTTCATGAGGTGGTAACAAATCATGGAAATCCTGTTTGGTTGGGGAGGTGGTCGTTACCTGGATTGCTGGTTGTAGATGATCTGGGGTGTCGGGCTGAGATCAGGAGTCCGCTGCTGAGGCTGACCTATCTGCTGGTAACCACCCATCTGCTGCTGTTGAAGCATCTGTTGGTTCAACGGTTGATGGATCTGATGAAGAGGTGGATTCATCTGGGGTTGGACGACAACTTGATGCATCTGCTGCGGCCTCGGTTGCTGAACTTGCTGTGTTTGTACTCCCTGACCCACCGGCATGTACTGACTGTCACAACCCAACCCAAATCAGCTGATATTTACTTTACTCGTTTTCTTTTTTCACAAAATAATAAAATATCAAAAATATGGTCCGTAAAAATAAAAGCCCTCACTAAAAAATGAATTTGAAAATGAATAAAATGGCATGATAATAAATTAATTAATATATTTCTATTGAATAATTGGCAAATAATTACAACACATTAAAATCCTAAGAATCCAGCTTGTAGTAGTAGTCGTAGTAGTAGCAGTGGTAGAAGGTACTAGTACTAGTGTTTGGCAGGTATGACAAACCACTTGTTTGAATCAAGAAATTAGGCCTTATTAAGGACCTTTTTACTAGCTCTGTGGTAGAGTTCCAGCCACTTCACACACCATACATTTGTACAATGTACAACCAAACCAAGTATGTTGTGCTCATTAGTTATCCATGTATATCAGAGTAATGAGGCCTAGGATTAAACCCACCACCACCTGCTTGGCCTCATTTCATTGATTGCCAAGCAGTTGTGGCAAGTATCTAAAGCCATATGGCCAAGCTGGCTCTCAGGTTGAGCTAACTCTTTTAGCTAGGGTAGAATAATGTCACTGAGACAGTGGGAACATTTGATAAGGGGTATTTGGACTAAACTGTTACTAATGTGGGATATACAATTGAAGACACATAATAATTAAAAAATAAATCAATTTTATTCATTTTCAAATTCTTGATTTAAAAGGTTAAGCGAAAAGCGGACGAACACTTACCTATAAGCATCCCAACCACAATTAGATCCATTTTTTCCACTAAACAACTACTTAACACTGTTTCACCACAGGGTCACAAGGGATGGACAGAAAACCAGGGAATTGTGTTAATAATAAAACATCTTGATGAATATGAGATTAATATGTATAAAAGAGGAGGCATGATAATAGAAAAATAGACATGCTAGAAAACTAAATCTAGTTATCAATATTATATGCATGCTTGAAATGCACTTAATAGAAAAATAATGATGTAATGACACTATTTAGATATAAAAAAATAACAATAAATAATTGGTGAAATAATACATAGTATAAATTGTATTTCTGAGTGTCAAGGCTAGGCTCAATTGAAGGCTAATAACTGATCAATCAAATACAGTAGAAGCTCTGTTTACGAACAATTCAATTTACAAACAAAAATCCTGATGAAAAAAATGCTTGTTAGAAAACAGGATTTCAAGCAAGAAGAGTAAAATTATAATGATAAAGGACCATTTTCATTGGAACATATTAATAGCAATCTAATTAGTTTTAGTTTTTTTTAGACATTGGATCTTAAGGGAATAATATTTTAAGTCAAATTGACGATTATTACCGCAAGTTAGTAAGTTATTAAATGAAGAGGTACTTACCGTCGACACTTGCTTGATCTGAAGATCACTGGACCGGTTTCGGCTATACGCCATCATCAGCAGTAGAAGAGTATAGATCTCTTAGAGTCGAAATGAACTCGTAGAGTCTACATGAGAGAGTCATGTAGACTCTCTCATGTAGACTCTCTCATGTAGACTCTACGAGTTCATTTCGACTCTAAGAGATCTATACTCTTCTACTGCTGATGATGGCGTATAGCCGAAACCGGTCCAGTGATCTTCAGATCAAGCAAGTGTCGACGGTAAGTACCTCTTCATTTAATAATATTTTGGTTTATGACCAGCCTTACAGAACAGATTAAGTTCGTAAATTGAGGTTCCACTGTAGTTGTATTCTGTATAATATTGTAAAATTCACATGGTTATAAACAAATGAAACTATGATAAAGAGATGATCTTACACTACAGATGCCTAGGATCTTTTCTGATTTGTCACTACAGTTATTTTAATAGATCTATAAAAAGAAATGCATTATCTCATTTTTTATTGGTTCTTTAAAAGGACCATTATCTCTCTTACTACAAAGGATAGATGATCTTTTTGCCTTATCAGTTCATTATAATAACAAATTGGTATTATCTCTCCTACGCAAAGGATAGTTATCTTTTCAAAAAGAAGAGAAAAAGGAAGAAGAAGATATAAGGTTTGCTCCAACACCCTTATTTGGCACTTTTTTACTTTTCACTCACCCCTTAGTTCTAAACAATAGTCTGCCCGGTAAAAGTCTCAAAGGTTTGTGTGTTGCTCTCCCCAAGACATTGAGACTCCTGGGGCAGTTTTATTAAGTTATTTTAAAATTGAGTCTTATCATGTGTAAGACTGAATCTTTTACGGAAATTTGAAGGACAGTGAGTTCTACATTTTTTTTTAGCGTATCTTTAATATTCCTTTGTCTCAATAGTTAATTAGACTGAGGGATATTATCATAACAAGTGACGATAATATAATACACAAGTGTATCAATCCTTTGTCCCAAGGCACAATGGAGTAAGTATTCTTTGTCTTAATACCAATTATGCATTACAAAACAAAATATATAAAAAATATATATATATTTGTCTTAAATACTTAAATGTAATTTTAACATTTCAATTTCATAAAACGGTAATTTTAAAGATGAATTTGTAAATAACCTCCAAATTACAGACAAGTTTTATTACAAATTTCAGCTTCAGGATGGCTTCCTAATGGCTAAGGTTGGCACCTTCATAAAGCCAGTCCCCCTGCTTAAATGTACTACCATTTACATCGTTCCACAGATTGTTTAAGACAAGTTTTATGAGCATGCACTTACTTTGCACTGTTATAAAATAATGGTCAGGTTATTTTAAATGGGTTTGTGACTCTTTGAACCTTATTAACAACACACAAGAAAACCCTAACAGTTAGGGAACCTTCCTCTTTACATGTCTATTGTCATATGATAATAGACATTACTGCACATGTCGCACAAACCTAAACTTGGTTTTGGACCATTCGATACACAATTCCCAAATGATCCATGCACACAGTAGATAGTACAGTATAGAAGACGGTAAAAAAATAGTCTCATTGTTGGGTTGGAACAGCTTTAATTCATAGTTCATTCCTGTGACAATCCCGAGGACAGTTTCCTCCAAAGTTGAAACAAACTTACTTATAATCTCATATGGGTACTGGAGGAAAGATTGTGACACTTCGTTGAGTCATAATATCTCATCATAATTATGTATCATGAGTACATAACAAACATACTCCTAGTAACCAAATATACTAGATAAAGCTATTTTATTACAAGAACCAATAAAAAATCAAATCTCCTATAAATAGGAGCACTTATATCAAAAGATCTGATTAAATAAAAGAATACCATCTTCCACTATGCAATAGACATATAAGAAAATGTACATACCTCTTTGTCTTATTACTTATTTCTTTTAGAAATAAAAACAAATAGGTATAATAAAAAAACTGAAAAGATCCAATTTCATCTTTTTGATATCTCAATCCCAAAGTTAATAGTGCATTAATTGCAGTAGAAGCATATGTTATTTATTAATGGAAAATGCTTGCTTATTAATTTTTGAGAAACATTATTATGTTGTGGGTACAACAAAATCAATGAAATAGGTAGATGAGGTACCTACTTAAGTGTTTGTTAGTTTTTAAGAAATACCATCCATTAATGAAATAATGGCGATGTTTATTATTATTAATTATTATTATTTTTTTATATAAAACATTTAGGGGCCTTTCACACCAAAGATGCACTCTCTGTCCTGGTCGCAAGTGGCATGTGCGTCTTGCATCCTTATGAAATGAGCGTGCACACCGAAGAGGCATGTGCTCTTGCATCTTCTTATCTCTTTTGTTTGAACTCCTCAGTTTTTTTCAGAGCATTTGGGTTTAAATGATGAATTATCAATCATCCGAATCTTCAGACAATGTGTGAATTAAATACGAATTTTCGATGGTGGAGCGTGTATGTAGACCAAATAAGGACGCACGCTAATAAAACACCAGCCGGCTGGTTCTCGAGTCACACGTGCCACTTGCATCTAGGATGCACGTCACACTTGCATCTTTGGTGTGAAAGCTCTTGTTCAGTTATACAGTCCGGTGTTCAAGATGCATGTATCTTGCCACCAGGTCGCATGCATCCTGTGACTTGCTACTTCGGTGTGAAAGGCCCCTTAGAGATAGAATAAACTTCCAAGAAATAAAGAAAATACAAATTATAATTTTATTTTAGGCTAGAAAGAATTGGTAACCTTAGAAGGTAAGGACTAGATCTATATTCCCTAATTTGTTCAAATCATTTCAATTTTAAGTTGCTTAATAACTTTTCCTTACATCAGCTATTTGGTTTAAAATCGCCTGGATTTAAATAAAAAATGTTAATACTACAAACATTACTAGGAGAGATTATCTTGTAAACAAATTTAAAAAAAAAAGTTTAGCAGACTTTTATTATTATTATTTTTTAATTATTGCTTTTAAGATAACAGAAAAATGTAGAGAGGAATTTAAATTAAATCCAGCCTCTTATATTTATTTAGCACATATTTCTATAATTCTTATCATTCTTCAGAAAAATATAAATGAATGAGGTTGTCATTGAAAATTATTTTCTATTAAGAATAAAAAAAAGTGAAGGAATTGATTATGATAAATGGATATATGTTTTATTATTTTTTAATCTTCCATTCTTAAATTAAAAAAAAACTTTTCTGTTGCTGCTAGGTAACTGCACAATCATTAAATTTTAAACATTCCCTGTTTCTTCTTGTTTTTTTAAACAGTGTTCTCTATACATCAGTCGTCAAGAATTAAGATTTTTTAAAAATCTACTAAATTGTTAAAAGCACTTGACTATTAAAAAAAAAAAAATAAAATGAAAAGACAGATGAGGGAAAAATTCTTTAATAATAATAGAGATTAACATGGCAACCTTGACTATGAGAGCTTTGGAATAATATTACATCGTTCCACAGATTGTTTAAGACAAGTTTTATGAGCATGCACTTACTTTGCACTGTTATAAAATAATGGTCAGGTTATTTTAAATGGGTTTGTGACTCTTTTGAACCTTATTAACAACACACAAGAAAACCCTAACAGATAGGGAACCTTCCTCTTTACATGTCTATTGTCATATGATAATAGACATTACTGCACATGTCGCACAAACCTAAACTTGGTTTTGGACCATTCGATACACAATTCCCAAATGATCCATGCACACAGTAGATAGTACAGTATAGAAGACGGTAAAAAAATAGTCTCATTGTTGGGTTGGAACAGCTTTAATTCATNTTAGCAGACTTTTATTATTATTATTATTTAATTATTGCTTTTAAGATAACAGAAAAATGTAGAGAGGAATTTAAATTAAATCCAGCCTCTTATATTTATTTAGCACATATTTCTATAATTCTTATCATTCTTCAGAAAAATATAAATGAATGAGGTTGTCATTGAAAATTATTTTCTATTAAGAATAAAAAAAAGTGAAGGAATTGATTATGATAAATGGATATATGTTTTATTATTTTTTAATCTTCCATTCTTAAATTAAAAAAAAACTTTTCTGTTGCTGCTAGGTAACTGCACAATCATTAAATTTTAAACATTCCCTGTTTCTTCTTGTTTTTTTAAACAGTGTTCTCTATACATCAGTCGTCAAGAATTAAGATTTTTTTAAAAATCTACTAAATTGTTAAAAGCACTTGACTATTAAAAAAAAAAATAAAATGAAAAGACAGATGAGGGAAAAATTCTTTAATAATAATAGAGATTAACATGGCAACCTTGACTATGAGAGCTTTGGAATAATAATAATAAAAAAAAGTGGGAACTTAATAGTATCATCACACGCAACTCTTTGCACAATTGGATATCATTTGAATTAAACATTTGTTTTAATTCACTTTTTAATAACAAGAAGCTATTATTATTATGGAATATTAAAAAGGTCTAGAAAAAGTTTAATTCAAATTTTAATAGCATTGATTGAGATTTAGGTATTTATTCATAATGAAGATATACAGGGTAAAGGTAATTAAAAAGCAACTATTAATAGAAAGGGGAATGTTATATCTAAATGAAGATATGTAATATATAAAATAAATTGTTCACATTATTTAAAATTACAACACTTACAGAAAAAAAGGACGAAGGATTCTTTAATTAGAAGGATTTAATCACCTGGCAAAGTACTAGCTACTACCAAATAAAATATTTAATTAAATTATAATTATATTTATTTATTAAAGAAGAAGAATATTAAGTTATTATTTCCATATAATCTGAGATTCTAAAGGGTCAATTAAATACCTTATTAAATTAAAGCAAACAAATAGATCTGCGTAAATCTAGTTTTTTTTTTCTTTGAAAATGATGTCAACACTGTTAGAAAAAAGATATGAGCTGGAGCTTGGAACATGTGTTTCTTATAAGAACATTGAGATGTTACGATTTATTAACGTCCAGTGTTGCTCACTTCATTTAAAGTAAATATTTAAACTCAATATTATCTTAATTATTAAGTTAGTAACAGTAAAAAAAAAAAAATGTTTTAGATAAAACTATACCACGCAGATTCTAATTTTGGGAAAATAATTCAATTAAAATCTTACTTAAAAATGTGTGTTTTACAGTGAGCATATGCAATTGTTAGATTTTTTCTTCATTTTGCAGTGTTACAGTAAATATTTAAAATTTCATAAATAAATAAATAAAATATACTATTCTACTGACATAGCTGTTTTGAAAGGAATATAGAAACTATGGAAATACAAATTATTACTTCAAACATTGACAACACAGTAGGATAAAGAAAGAAAGATATATGTTTTTCCCGGAGAAACTATTCGGTATCCCACGTCACCCATTTCCTTTTGATTTAAACCAAATATTGCAATATTATTGAACAGTTAATTAGATAATTAAACAGTATTGAAAGTAATTCAGTATAAAGTATAAAATATAGTAAGATTAACCACAAGACATAGATTACAATTATTACTCACTACTAATGCAAATTACTGTGGGAATCAAAGGAAATATAGAGACAATGGTCTTATTCAATTAAGTAGATCAGGAAGCCTCTGATAAATAGAATAGCTATATTAAATACATATATCTAATTAGCAACGTTTCATTAACTCATCTTTCAGAACAAATAAAAAAAAGAGATTTATTTATTTATTTTATTATTTTTTTTAAATATCAAGTTTAATCATTTTTATTTTTTTTATTATTTATGATATGTACAGTAAGAGATTAGGTAGATATTATCAGCGCTCAAAGAAATTTGTAGTATATTTTATTTAACTTTATTCCTAAAGGTTTAACCATCAACATTTCTTCCAGATAAAGGGAACAGTTTGCAAAAACACATAGATACAAAAAAAAATCTTGTCAATACAACTTGCACTTAAATTGTAATTATGTACTTGATTTTAGAGCTACACCTAGGTGTATAATCACCACTAAGTATTTTAAACTGCACCAAAGATTGCAGACTAGCAGGTTAAATGAAGATTTTTTAATAAATAATTAGGTATATAATCATTTGGTGTCCTTCCTTCTTAAGTTAATTGCCTTCATAATAAATATTGTTTCCTATTTCTGAACGTGAAAATCTATTAAGCCAGCCATACAAAATAAAAATATAGATATAAATACTTAAACCCCTAATAATGTTAATTAGGTATTAATTTTCAGTTCAACTAATAAAAAAAGGCGCAATGAAATATTCCATGATGAACAATGATTAATAAGTGCAAACGATAATAAGAAATTTTGACTATAGTATTTTTATAAAGAAAATTATTTTGATGACAATTTGGGAAATTTAAAAAAAAAAAAAAAAAAGGTGTGGAGAACCAATAAGAGCTTGAGATTTTAATGTCTTGAGGGTAGGACCAACTAGGCAAACAAAAATGCAACCTAGTGACTACATTTTTTTCCTCATATAAATTGGCCAATTTGAGTGCCGCAGAATAATTCTCTTTGTAAAAATACTGTAGAAGAGAGAGAGATACAACATAATGACATTTTTAAGATAAATTATAAAGATAATGTTTTCTTTTTTTATTCAGGAAAGAGATATTTACAAAGAATTGAATGAATTTGTGAATGCAATGTTTATACTTGGAAGGAGAAATGTTATGAATAACATGTTTAAAGAAATAAATTTTAACGATGGACAAAAGAAACATAATAAAATATATACAAAAGAAAATTAAGATGTACTTTAAATATTTAATTTGATGAAAGACACATTTTGACACAAGTAAAAAAAAAAGTCAGAGCAACTTACTTAAGTTGAACTGAAAGTTTTATTTTTTAAATTGTGGAATTTACACACCAAAATTTTCTTCCCCAAATAATAAAGATTCAATTTGATTGTTAAAGCGAGGAGAAGGAGCTTCTTAAATTTAGAAAAATATCTATCCTTCATGTATGTTTGTCAGTCACGTTTACGGTGCAAAAGGAAACAGGAATGTACAATTTTTAACTTGATACAAGCAGTTTTTGGGTAGTGAAGTGATAAATTTATAATAATAGTTTAAAAGGAACTGCAGGCGATTAAAACTTTTATAGGGGTTTAGTTAAGGGGTTAACGTAAGAAGGTGAGCTTGGTTACAAGCACCCCCACTTCATTACTCTCTTCCATTTATCTTCAGTTACGACATTCATCATGATTAAATAATTTACTAAATATTCAATCTTTATTGCAATACGCTCGCTTCGATGATAGAGCCAATATCTTATCTAATAAGTAGATAATGGAACTAAACTTGATTGTAAGGTTTTGAAATGAAAGAAACCACAAAATTTTGACGTGAATAAATGACTGATGAGCTAAATAAGAGCTACTTTCCTGGGAATAATCCCTCCCAGCACTTTCCTAACAATTTCAGGGGAAATCTACTTCTGCTATCCCACGGTTTTGAATCTCTCCGCTTGTTATATATTGGTATATATACTTATATAAAAATGGAACCAACCCCTATCTCTGATTATTTTTCTTCATTTGCCAAAATAGTCATTTTTTCAAACAAAGTACACAAAAAGTTACTTATGGCAACATAAGCTCTAAACAATGACCGGGAGAAAAAAAAATTGTTTAATCGCCAATCATTAAATTAGCATTAATTTTTTCCAATATTGACAATATAAATTATGTACAGTGGACCTTGATTGACCATTAGTCATGGGACTGGAGCCTTGGTAGATAGTCAAAAAAATGGTTAGGCAAGAAAGGGGTACATTTTAGGGCAAAAAGTTACAAAAGGGGTGCAAAAAACCTTGGCTCATCCAGGCACTTTTTTAACGTAATAATTGACAGGTATATTCCAAGTGAGTTGGGGGAACACACAGAGTAAAAAAAAAATGGATATGCTCGTCAGGTGTGGACTGAAGTTTAAGGGAGAAAGACAGTGGATCAGGAGACAGATAATGATCAAGGTTCTACTGTACAAAATAATTTAATTGTTAGATTAAATTTTATTTATCATTAATTGTAGTGTGGATCCGTTTAGGGTAATAAAAACTCTTATAATATGGTCGGCAACGTTTCAGCCCGACAGGCCATTCTCAAGCCTCGAGCGGTTACTGATTAAAAACAATAAACATTTCCACTCCATGTCACATTTGAAAACTTCAGTTAAACTCGTTTCGTTACCTCCTGGGTAAATTTGTCTTTAAAATGATTGAATTTAATTTAAAAACTTAAACTATCCTCTTCCATGCCTTTATAAAAATAATAATAAAACATACAATAAATTAATTTAATTGATCAAAAAACGGAAAAAACGTGTCTCTTATCACAGTCTTATTTCTATCATTGGAATTAATTGATTTATTTATCATGTTTTTAAAAAAAAAAAAAAAATAAAATATATATATATACATATATAGAAAGAGGGAATATTGAGTTCACAGTTGATTTAAAGATTGACAGCAGAACAAAATACTGAATGTAAATTTTTTTACAAAAAATTGAATAATATAAAATAAAAATAATTTATCTTTCTTCAAAACAAAAACTATAAAATGTTAAAAACTAATTGTATAATTTAATAATTTCTTTATTTTTATTTTTTAATCCCAATTTTCACTTAATGCATTAGTAACACACTTCAATATGAAGTGGTTACTAATTTGATTAAGAGATAAAAATAATACCTCTCATATCAAACTAAATCATATCATTACTAATAAATTTGTTTAAACTTTTATTAAGATAATATTATGTCAATTTGTCCAGGTATAAGATTTGTTTCTATCATATATACATAAAGATAAGAACAAAAAGTGAAAGAGGTTAATGAGTAATGAATGGTTTTAAAAAGGCTTTGAGTGGGATGGAAAATCAAAATATTGAGTGTTAAGTAGTGTAATAATGTTAAGTTAATAAGATACATTTACAAATCCCTTTATTTATTAACTTTTTTTAAATTTAAAAATATTTTAAAAAACACTATCCATATAATTATATAATCACTACAAAAATGGTAATGGCTAATATAGATTGGTTGGCGCATTCATCATTAAACATAAATATGGTGAATTTCATACTAATTAATGTTAAATATATGTGTTTAAATTTGTAATTAATTTATATTTTAATAATTGATTGATTAGGTCCTTATCCAACTCATAGAACAAAGTCAAAATTCCAGAGCTGCAATTTAAAAAAAAACAAAAAAAAACAAAAAAAAAACAGCAGAATCTTAACACAATCATTTTTAATGATGCCGCTCAAAAGCCTTATTTGGGAGAACACTAACTTGGTCCCCCCTCGTACTTCTAGCAAGAATATAAAAAGTTATCAGCACTTTATAAAATTGTCAATATTTGATAAACTTCGACATAGTGTAGTTTGGTACATAGGCTTCTGTGGGTTGACTCATAATAACCAACTTGATTTACAGGTGAAATCTGCATCACATAGGGTTCATTTCTAGATACATGTTCAGGGGTGTGGTGTATTGGGATGTAAACTTATAGTAACAGCAAGAAATATGAGGCTCTGAGTTAACATCAAAATGCACCACACCTATAAAGATGCTTGAGTAGTGGAAGCGAAATATGACGTGGATTTCACTGGAAAATCAAGTTCTTTAAGTTATTATTGTATATGAAGTAAAGATTTAAAAAATTATTCAGTAATGTAAATTTATAGAATCTTAAGCAAAGAAATAATGTCTTAGCACCTTTTCAGAATCCTTATAATAATATGGATTCATTGGGTTAACCAACCAAATGATAAAAGCAATGACCATTTTTCTTAGACTAATTAAGTATAAACTGACCTGTACCCCATATCTTCGTTGTTGTCGTATTGTCCGTTGACTTGTTGGTAGATATTTTGGCACGGAGGTGTTTGGTTGAGAGGTGGAGGCGGCCTCATCACATCTCCTCCTGCTCCACTCACCATCTTATTGGACAAACAATATCATTCATTTAATAACAATTATAATGATGATGTGTTTTTTTAAATGAAAACACAAATAATACACAATTTTTTTTGTAACTTATGCCAATAAAGAACTTGTTTAAAAAAAACAAAAAAAAAACACAAATAAAATCATCTGTGCTCGTCTGATTTTGGTTTGTCAAAAGTAGATCAACTAAAAGTGTCCATAATGAAATTAAAAATTGGTTAAAAATAAGTGTAACCTCACTGGGAATCGAAACACATCTAAATCTCATTGACCATTCATCCAATAATAGGAGGCAAGAAAGCTATGTGCCACACAAAAATGAGCAAACTTCCTTTTTTTAATTTTTATATTTGAGTAAAAGTAATTAAATTGTTACAAGACTAAATTAAACTAGCTAAGACTTACATTTTGAACATGTTTCAACATAGTATTAATTTAGTTTAATTAAATATTTTCTAGTTCCATTGATTCATTTAATTAGAACAATGATTCAATCTAATTTAAAAATGACCTAGAGAAGAATAAAAAGATTTATTTCTTCTTTTATTCAGCTGAGCGAAGCGAAGCTCTTATACTACACTTTGAATTTTTTCTGATGCATACTCTCCCTGAACGGCTGAACCGATCTGCACAAAATTTGGCAGGGTCATAGCGACTAACCACATGAAGGTATAAATCTGGAATGGTCCAAATTGGCACACAGGGGTAAGGGGTACTAAAGTTTCCTCCTGAACAGCTGAACCGATCCACACAAAATTCAGCACAGTCACAGTGACCAACCACAGGAAGGTATAAACTGAAATAATTCAAATCGGTGCACAGGGGTACAGGGTACTAAAGTTTCCTCCTGAACAGCTGAACCAATCCGCACAAAATTCAGCACGGTCACAGTGACCAACCACAGGAAGGTATAAATATGAAATGGTCCAAATTGGTACACAGGGGAATGGGGTACGAAGTAAAGTTTCCTCCTGAACAGCTGAACCAATCCGCACAAAATTCAGCACGGTCACAGTGACCAACCACAGGAAGGTATAAATATGAAATGGTCCAAATTGGTACACAGGGGAATGGGGTACGAAGTACAAAAGTTTTATCCTGAATGGCTGAGCCGATCCATTTAAAATTCGGCATGGTCATAGTGACTAAGGTATAAATCTGAAAGGGTCCAAATTGGTACACGGGGGTACGGGGTACAAAAGTTAAAATAGTATAATATGCCCTTCAAGATGCATGTCATTGGAAAGCTCTTTAAGAGTACATTTATTGTTGTATGTTAACTTTTGTCATATTTTCATTTATGAGGGGTCATTCTATTGGTAAAATAGGAAAAAAATAAAAAAATATGATTAAAATGCATGCTCAGCTCAATATTGCAAGCATTGCACACCTAATATGTTTTAACTACAGTCGGTAAAAACCTAACATAGTTGTAAATGAGATAAAAACAGTAATAAATAAAATAAATTAACTTCTTTCATTAAGATAATTAAAAATGCTTTAGATACGCCTGCAACAAATTTATCTATCTCCAGTCTGGTTTTTCTTCCTTCATCAGCAGTTTAAAAACTTCTTATTAACATTTTAAAACAATTTAAGAAGACTATTCATAAATATTAGACGTATTTTCCTGTTATTGTTAGCCTAATGATTGTATTAAGAGGATCGGCTGATTTTTATTTCTTATTTTAGAGAGATCTATAATAGACGGATAGAGCTGATTTTAATGGGTTGGTTGTACATGTCTCAACATTTGAGGGCTCGTCATTCAACCAAAGTTGTTCTACTTGGATGTACAACAAATCCATCATATAAGGAACCAAAAATGATAAAAATATTGGTCTGTTTTGAATATTTTAAGCAAACAAAATTTATCAAACAATCCAGTGTTGAAAATGTTTTCGGGGCAATTTTTTTATGTTTGTTTCGGTCTGTAGTGCAATTTATTTATGCACTTGTTTATAAACAGTATCAATATTAACATTTGAAACACAAACAGTGTTAACATTGGCCCATATCAAAGGTTCTTTTTTAGAGTGGGCAAAGCATAAACAGGTATAGTTTTAATGAGGTCTAAGAGCGGATCTCTAAGCATACCTTCTCATGAAAATACTTGTTGTATAAATACTTCTAATATCGCTATAAATTGGATATGATAATACTTACGTCGAGGGCGTGTGACATAGCCCTAGCAAATATTTCTGCATCATCCTTAGTGCTAAAGCTGAGACCGTAGACTTGTTTGTTATCTCTCCATTGATGAAACGTCGTCGTCGCTTTGTTGTACTTTAGACCTTTCAGGATGCAACAGTTTATTACAACCTGTAAAAACCAAAAAATAAAAGTTATTACAATATTATTAATAAACACATCTTTCTATATTATAAAAAAATCAGGTACGGGGTACCTCGGAACTTTTCCTCACTTCAGAGGCCACTAAAGTGGCCTCTCCTGCTGCGAAGCAGCATTAGACGTGGCCAGTACCTACTTGGAGGGTGACCGTTCTGAACTAAATGATTTATTATCATTCTTTTAAAAAAAAACCCTATTTGTAATACCTATATTTTATTTAAATATTTGAAGTTTGGCGGTATTTTGACACATGTAAACAAACTTTGACGTCATCAAAATTATCGGACTAATAAATAAGTATATTCGCTTATAACTTTTAAACTAATTAATGGAATTTCATCGGTTTTTTTTATATTTGTTCCTTGATTTTTTCCAGTTCCAACGATATGCTATATATTAAAAACCTATTTATACTTTCGGTATTATTAACCATCAAAGTTTAAAAATTCAAAAATTGATAACTTCAAAATGCCGGGCAACATCAAAATGAAATTTGGTGGGCTTGTTATTTCATACAAAGAGGTACATTCGTGCCAAATCTCAACTCAATCAGGACCATTTTCGATTTATTACGATTTTTTTAAATGTTTGCTGCCTCAGCAAACTGGGTTCAAGATGACGGAAAAAGTTGATTTTCCGGGCGGCACCACTAAGGTAATGACTGATTTTTCTGCCAAGTTTCAACTCTCCAGGTTAAATACCTTGGGCGCTACGATAATAACACACATACACACATACATGCGGCATGCTGAAAACCACTAAGGAGGTCTTAAAAACACCTAAAACGAATAATTCCGTTGAAATCTTGAAAAAAAAAAAATTTAGGTGAAAACAATACTTTTCCTACTATTAGTAGTGAGGAAAAGTAAAAATTAGTCTGAGACAACTCAGACAAAATTTCTCATATACGAGTTTATAATTATTACTTAGCCCAGTTTCTCCATTTATAATTTTTCGTATAGGTATATTCAATTATTATTGAACATTTTATCACAGTGTATCATAAAAATAACTTCCCCTCGACAGGGAATCGAACCCAACCTCTCTCTAAATGGACTATATTTAAGAATTTTTTAATCAAAATCGTCGAAACCATTTTCGAGGAATAATTTTTACGTTTTATAGATTTTGGGATAATCAAAATGTGTAAGTCAATCAACATCTTAAAATCGAATTTTCGCTTTAGGTGTGAGAAATAGTGGTGTAAACAAACGCCCGTCAAGTACGTAAGAAAGAGAAGGGAAGAGAGGGGTACTGTGTACTGCACTCCCTCCTTTCCGTCTACCGACCGGGTTTCAATTTTTTATTTTATTTTATTTTTTTTTTCAACTTCTCACTGATTTTTTGGGGGGTAAATGCCTCCATTTTTATTTTTAAATTTACCAATTTAAACTACATTGTATATACATATTCCATAATAAATAAATAAATATATTGTCATTTAATTCATAAGCTTAATGTAATGCCCAACGCCTCCACAGAGGGCTATCCTGAGTTTTGAGTCGAGGAGGGGCGTAATGCAGCCCAATCAGTGAATGCACAGAGGTGCCACCTTCCGGGGCATAACGAGCATAACAAGTAGTTGATATTACTAGTTTATGTTATAATAATCTTAATTTGAGACTCTTTTTTAGGGTTTCGTTGGTAAAACCAAAAAAAATAAACCCTTATAGTTTCGTTCCTGTGTCTGTCTGTCTGTCACTCTGTACGGTTCCAATAACTTTTGAACCAAAAGAGATAAAAGCGTGAAACTTACCAGTATTAAAGATCGTTTTGACGCGCACACAGGAAAAATATAGAGAACTCAAAATAATCAGCTGTTCAAATTCAAAATGGCGGATAATTCACATCGCGAGAAAAAAATATTTTTTTTAAATTTTGAGTGGGGTATCAAATGAAAGGTATTGAAGAGTAGATTACAAATATATATACCACTTGGGGAAAGTGTTTAATTTTCGGCGCCATTTTGTCAAAAAACATCGAAATTTTTCGTGTCCCCCCACCCTCCCCCTTACTAATTTTGTTTTACAATACCAACGAAACCCTTTTTACGTGAGACTTCATGCCTTACCAATTTATTGTTAGTAAAACTACTAATATTCAGTCGTTTCACCACAATGAGACACTGACTTACTAAAAGCTACGGTACCTCTAATTTTTTAATTGTGGCATGCACTTTAGAAACCGACAACCGACACTCTCAACTAGTTGGATTAGGTCTATGTAACAAAGCAATATTATTTTACTTTTAATGTAGTCTAGAAGAATAGATGATATAATATTTTAGACTTAAGTGAGAAAAAAAAAAAGTTAAAATTTCATTTCCACTACTCGAATTTTATCTCAGTACCCAAATTTTTTATCTCGGTAACTCGGACTATAAACTTAAACCAAATTTTTAATGATAAAGAGAAAAATTATGTAGGCAGATCAATTAAACTCTAGTACAGCTTTCTTTTCTGAGTTACTGCATATTTCTAGATTGATTCTTCATTATCAAAACTATAGAGCATAGTTCAGATATATCAAGAAATAGATGGATTATATTCACTCAGTTAACTTACGGAACTAGTGATATCTCATCAAGATAATCAAAACTTCCCACGTCTTCCTGTAGAAACAGTAATAAATAAAATAAATTAACTTCTTTCATTAAGATAATTAAAAATGCTTTAGATACGCCTGCAACAAATTTATCTATCTCCAGTCTGGNAAGGTATTGAAGAGTAGATTACAAATATATATACCACTTAGTGTTAATGTTTCATTTTCAGCGCCATTTTGTCAAAAAACATCGAAATTTTTCGTGTCCCCCCACCCTCCCCCTTACTAATTTTGTTTTACAATACCAACGAAACCCTTTTTACGTGAGACTTCATGCCTTACCAATTTATTGTTAGTAAAACTACTAATATTCAGTCGTTTCACCACAATGAGACACTGACTTACTAAAAGCTACGGTACCTCTAATTTTTTAATTGTGGCATGCACTTTAGAAACCGACAACCGACACTCTCAACTAGTTGGATTAGGTCTATGTAACAAAGCAATATTATTTTACTTTTAATGTAGTCTAGAAGAATAGATGATATAATATTTTAGACTTAAGTGAGAAAAAAAAAAAGTTAAAATTTCATTTCCACTACTCGAATTTTATCTCAGTACCCAAATTTTTTATCTCGGTAACTCGGACTATAAACTTAAACCAAATTTTTAATGATAAAGAGAAAAATTATGTAGGCAGATCAATTAAACTCTAGTACAGCTTTCTTTTCTGAGTTACTGCATATTTCTAGATTGATTCTTCATTATCAAAACTATAGAGCATAGTTCAGATATATCAAGAAATAGATGGATTCTATTCACTCAGTTAACTTACGGAACTAGTGATATCTCATCAAGATAATCAAAACTTCCCACGTCTTCCTGTAGGCAATGGTATTTACTTTTTAAAATGTATATAAATATTCTCATGTTACAGTAAAATTAACAGTGTACTGAGTATTTGTACTATTTGTTATTTATGGTTATTTACTACCAGACATAGCGAAACTGAAATGAAGTACGCCTAATTCAAATACTCACAAATAATGTTATCAATAAAAATTAAATTTGCCAAGAATATGTTTCTAGAACAGACAAGGGGTCCGTAGGAAATATAACAAATCGGACGGGCTCGATAACAAGTATAGTTCCTTGCTTGGGGGCAAGTAACCTTAGTTCTTCAGTTAGATTTTCTACCTCAGGCGTGTTAATGCAGGACAGCTGCGACGAGAAGGAGTTTCATCCTTTTCCTCACGCAGCCTGCATCCAGGACGTTAGCTAGGCTAGACTGCTAGACTAAACAGGTGTAGATGTCGATTTAGTCAACTGTGTCCAGTAAGAACACCTGTCAAAAGATGACGTGAAAGTAGTGATCTGGAAAGATGCTGAGATGGTTCCCGGATAAACATTTCAGATTGTCGCTTCCCTGAGCACTGTAACATTTTCTATAGAGTTCTAATTTCATGAATGTCCTTATGACATTTTTAATTGTTCACTCCACAGCGTGGCACGCCAACAACAGGTTCTGCTGTAATTGGGGTCGAACTATTGGCCCATGAAAACTATAACCTTTATTGGCTACTATTGGCTATTATAGCATACTAACTACAATATTAGTACCTAAACCTAACTACCTGATAGTAAAATAACAACTATAAAAATAAAATAGTCTACACTACATCAGTCAGGTCGAGGAGAGTTTTAATTTTTAATAGGGTGAAAAAATTACTTGGATTACCTTATAGCATACAGGCAAGTCTAGCACTACAGATTATATTCTGGTTGAGAAGTTTTAATTTTTGATAGCACAGGAAAATCGAGTTCCCACTCAGAGCTCGAGATTTTGACACTTAGACGTCAATATTTCGAGTTCTCATATGCTCCCACTCGAATTTCCCACGGCGTTAAATATTAAAACTCTTCTCAACCAGACTATAGTCTGAAACAATAGACTTACTTGTATGCTATAAGGTAATCCAAGGAATTTGTTCACCCTATAAATAAAATTGAACCTCTCCTCGACCTGACTGTAGACTAGTTTATTTTTATAGCTGTTATTATACTATCAGGTAGTTAGGTACTAGTACATATTATATTTCTATTTACTGATAATTTTTTAAGGGTTCGAATCCGGAATGTGTGAATTTAAATTATTGGTTTTATGAAGATAAATTTAATAAATATTATTGGCAAATTTTATTGGGAATGGGAAGTTCTAAAAAATATTGGCCGAAAAGTAAGTCGGCTGTTGTGAATAGGAAACAACATGGTGGGTGGTATCGACAAAATGTATGGATGTACAAAAAAAACTGAAGCATTATTTTTTTTTTAACTGATTAAGCTATGAATCTTGCACCGCTAACGCGGCAAGGTGCCCTGTGCAAAAGTTCCTTTTAGAAAAAAGGAAGAGAAACAATGGATATTTATTGGTCATTATTTTAGAGGTCCTAGAAGAGAATAAAAGGGCTCCGGTTTAACAGATCAAGATCATCTTCTTTATAACCAGACTCGAAACAACACCATCAAAGCATTATAACCGTAGAGCCTTAAGACAAAAGATTAATCAGCCAATTGTTCTCGTATGAAAGAAGGAATGTAATGAGGTGATGACGCCACAGCCACTTGTGTCCAGGAAGGAAAACAACGCCTCTGCTCTGCACCTTGCTAAACTATTGTTACTAACGAGAACAGACTTGCAATAGTGTACGGTCAATAACTATAGAGGTTGAAGCTTCAGATCGATAAGCCTTTAGCTACCGGCTTTGCGCTCAATACCAGTATCAACGTCCACTCACCCAAAACTAGAGTCGGGTTGCATCACTTAGAAAATTAGTGTACGAATGCAAAATGGGTTCTATTTAAACGAAATAAGAAGGGGGAAAATCGGTAACGGGAGTCGATCTCTACCGTTCTAAGTTAACATCTGCTCCCTAGAACTTTACGTGAAATAGACCAGTTAATATAATAAATATAATGTAGTTAAACTTGGGCCGTAAGTTAATGCGGTCTAAACTAGAAGTAGAAGTAAGCTCTATAGTGTTGCTGACAACAAAGCCAACTGAACTATAATCTAGCAAAGAAAAAACAATTTTTCTTTAGACTGAGGATAAATTCGAGAGACAGCCAATAAGAACCAATAAAGTTAATTAAAAAAAAAAAAAAAAAAATGTAGAAATTTAAGTGAACTAATAAGTTTTGGGTGGTATAAAAAAAAAAAAAAAAAAATGTAGAAATTTAAGTGAACTAATAAGTTTTGGGTGGTATCAGTTAGTCCAAGATAAACTTAAAAGTAACTAATAATAAAGAATTTTACTGTGAGGCAGTTTCTTCTAATCCTAATTTCATATCATAGCGTTCTGAAAACATAATAAATATAAAAAGATAGTTAAAATACACTGAAAATAAAATACAGGTGACTAAAATTACTAACAATTTTCTAACAATAATACACATGCACATTAAAATCATAAGATCGTTTCAGTCATTCGACTATTATAAGGAAAATTATACATAGACTGAGTGAAGAAACAGGTGTAAGTACACAAATTAAGGTGGGTGAAGGGGAGGAGGGAGGGGGGGGGGAGGGGTTCGCAGGCTGTGGAATTAGGATTAAGGATCTAAAAGGTAAGACTACCCGTGTGGAGGGTTTCTGGACGAACGTGGATTCTGGTAATGTTCCTATAGTAAAGGGTCTGTTAATTTTCTCGAAGTAACCTTCCATTGATACAATTATTTCATAAAATAGCGTCAAATCTGTTTTTTTTTCAAAATCACAAACTTAAATCTGTCAATTCGACAAAAAAATGTTTACCAAACAACAAGAAATCTTACTGATTGATCCACAAACTACTTACATATTATACTAATTTCTTTAAAAACTTAAGAATTTTATTCTTTTATAAA
>KZ651306.1:513279-530109 GCA_001010745.2 Gerris buenoi | reverse complement strand
TGGACATTAGAAATCTTCAGATTCTGAATTTTGGCTCTTTATGTAATCCTGGTGAGTGTTCATGTTCATAATTGTTTCCCAACTAACTACTCCATATAATCGAGCCAAAAATGACCCTTTTATGGCAAATATTAAAATCAAATGTCACCTCAGAAATGCATAAAAGCCGCTGTTTGAGAGGTCATATTTTCGAAATTTTCCGGGGGAGGGCCTCCGGACCCTCCGGAGGGAGGGGGGTGTCCCGGTTTTTACATTCAGAAATCTGGCAACCCTAGACATGCTTAATTTGTCCATCAAAAGAACGAATAAAGGCTTTCTTTATGCAAGAATTATTTTCCTTGTAACCAATTTATTTCTATGAAAACGCTAATGAATAAAATATGTACGTCACTTCATAATAATAGCAAATACGATCATAAATAAAGATCAGATATTATCTAACTTTTTAGGTTTATTAATTTATATGTAATACTAATCATAAAAAAAATTATTTTTTAATTTGATGGGCTTACAAACTATTGTCAAGAAACATTAGATTTGAGCTATTTTACAAAGTATATTATAATATAATTGACTATTAAAACAACATTTTCCTAAATCCATCTTTACTCATTTTCGCCATCTGGATTCAAGATAGTGAATTGAAAAAAATGTTTTTTTAGCGAGCATCTAGGGAGTAAGAGAAACCTACCTACAAAATTTCTAGATAATAGGTCAAGTGATTTCAGAGATGCCTATACACTATACGCCTACCTCCTAAGTAATAGCCTTTACCGAAATTTTTAGTTTGTAGTTCTAAGTCTAAGCATTAGTCAGGGAGTTAATATTTTATACAAATTAATTGCTAATTTACACTTTACATTTATATTTAACTCAAAAATCCAAAACATAGAGATGGATAATAACCAAAACTAAGTTGTAAAAGAGTTGCATACCTCGTGATCGTGTATTTTGCGTGCGACTACTCTGAATGTGTTGTTGGAATGATTCTGGAAGATGTGAACTTTGGACGGACCCTGTGAGCTCCCGCTGGGTACCCACTTCTTGGCACTGTCATCATACACCATCACACTAGCACGAGCACTCACTATGCTCTGCTCACTGAAACAAAAAAAACAAAAACAACAGTTAGATAATTCTTAGATAAAAATACTATCACACAAAGTATAAATATGTAGCTTCAACAAAAGCTAGTGACAAATATTATCTATCTATCTATATTATTAAAAAAATTTTGTAAACAAACGAGTTCAGAGTGCGAGTGACATACTTCACTGTTGTGGAGTGCGTTAGGCGATACCCTCCTAGAAGAGGTTTGAGTCCGGGGGAGAAAAGGGAGATCTTGAGTGGCATAGTACTAACCGTGTAGACAGAGTGAGGGTGATATTATATTCGTCCGAGAAGAGGAAAGTCTGTAAGGCGTGACAGAGAGTAGGTATATTGAAATGTCAGCGAGAAAAGGAAAGGAGATAGTAGTTACGTCCATCCCCACTACACCTCATCCACTATCCTACTTCCTTCACATATTCCATATCCATAACTATACTCATCCCTTCTCTTGCCATGTCGGCCGCTACCACGTCTTTTCGGGGGTTGGCGAGCGAAGCGAGTAGGGGGCAGAGCCCCCTAGTGTCTAATTACATTTTTTTACATTGCTTCATGGCAAACCGAAGGTAACGAAAACATTGAGATCGTTCCAAGAACAAAATGTTATCCAAAATGCGTATATGCGGTAGAAATTAATATGGAGCGATCTGTAAGCTACTTTTTGACAGGTAATTTTAAAGATATTGGAGCGCTAATAAATAAAAAGTTTGTACGCAAGTGAAAGAAAATGGAAAACTTATTTGGGCCCAAAATTGCGCAAATGTGTACTAACCATCTAAATTTTATTGAAATCGTAGTTACAAAATAGTTTTTAAGATGTTATGATGGCTCGCGAAAAATGTTGAACATCCGACAGGCACGAGACCAAAAATATTCCGTAATGCCTAAAACCTTTTTTCTGTCCAGATTTTTTTTAATTTGAAGATATAAAAAGTTGTTCTTCAGAATGATTGTCAGCTTCCGTTGCTTTCGGTAAGCTCGGAAGCAATATAAATGCTTTAACGGCCTGGTTACACATAAAAGCAAAACAAGACTATTTAACATAAAGTTGTCCATTGGTAATTAACATCAACATTAACATTAGTGAAATGTTCTTCCCATCTAACTTCACTATCTTAAAAAAAAACATTATGTACTCATGAATAAAAAAAGCAACAAAAAAAAACTGTTTCCTTTTCAAATTGGCACTGTACATAACAGGCGTTTATACTGCTCCCACAAACAAGTATCTTCAGATCCATTAATTAATTGGGGGGCTCATAAATAATAATCTTAAGCCATGCCTAAAAAAAGAGAGCTGTGATATTATATAGAGGGAGAGAATTAAGTAGAAGGGTGCAAAGATAAGATTGGTGAGATAGGCTAGAGAATATTAAATAAAAACCTAATGTAATGTGGCAACACTGGAAACCAGGGTCAGGGAAGAAGGAAGGCATAATAGAAAACTCTATTATAATATTATGGTATGGGGACTTTTGATCGAATTTTTTTAATAGAATATAAGGAAATGGAGGAAAAGAAAGAGAAAATAGAACAACCTGATACGTAATGAAATCAACTCGGGGAAATAATATAAAACAGGGAATATATAATAGAATGAAAGAATTAAAAAAATAAAAATAAAACGAAGGAATTATGGAGGATAAATAGAAAAAAAATTATATCAAATGTTTTTTCATTACGGAATACCCTAGTATACGATTTTAAAGATGGGTATGCTAAAAAACAGAAACCCCTTAACAATAGCCCACCGGAGAATTGTACTAAAATGGAGGACGGTAAGCAACACTAACCAAACATACGAACGAGAAATTCATGAAACTTGGACGACACAACACTTAAATGAGAGACAACGCGTGATATCTTAAGATTATAGTTTAAAGGCTGGCTCAATTCCAGCTAACAATTTGTTAGAAGTGTTTTACACTTCCTTAACTCTCCAGTCTTAAATCTTAGTTAAGGTCATAAATTAACTTGTTTCACAGCATCGGAACTTCGCACTCAAATCAAATACTTAAAAAACAAAAACAAGACAAGACATAATAATGATATTTATATAATTTTAGTTTTAAAAACACACATCTTTCTTAAATTCAAAAAAATGTTTAGCTCTCTTAATATTCTTGTTAAAGCAATAAACAATTACGCATGAGCCGACAAGAGTTCGCAATAAACAACTGCACATGTACAAGAGTTGGCACATGCGCAGTTGTTTATAATTCTTATTTTACCTACTCCCGTAAACCTTTTACTGTTCATCCAATTCAGGAAATGAAGAGAAAGTAGAAGGAAGTAAGCATTATTTCCATAAATTATGAATAAATTTGTCTTTTTAGGAGAGGATTTTACAGATCCTCGTAACATAAGCATCATTCATTCTAAGTCTGCATGGTAAAAGTGACATTAGTTAACGACCTTTTAAAGAATATACAAGAGTGAGTCACGTTTCCACATACAAAGCACAAATGTGAACGTCCTACTTTTCTGCAAGTATTCAAATTTTGTGTAAAGAAATAGAAGCTCACAAAAATGAACACCTATTTACCTCTTTTTCCCCGCCAACAATCATAACAACTCTCCTTTTCCTATAGTTTTATTCATCAGAAGGATAAAACGCTTCTTTTATTCAGTAATAATTCTTTAGAATATAAACAAAAACCTTGTACTAGAAAACTCTGTCGGTTTTATTGCCAAATGTTGTTATTTAATTCAACCCCGTACTTTTCAATGTTCTATCGTCATTAAAATAGTGTAGCACTTATGAAAAAACAATATTCAATCAAAAGAAATTACAAAATGAATTGCGCTTTTATTTTAAATATATTAGTATACGCGTATAATCTATTCGTGCTTGTCTATTTGTGTTATGCTTGATTATTTATCTTATACTTGTCTATTTGTGTTAAAAAACATATTACCGCAAATGTCGTGATCGATGTTAGTACAATCTGTTTCAGATGAAAACCGATTTTATAATCATTTGTTTTAATAAAGTAAAGATATTCATATTATTTTATGTGTGCAAAACTGTGCTACACGTATGGCTTTCTTATTATATTGAATTAATTATTAATTCAAAATAAATTGGAATTAAAAATGATCAAATTATAGAAAAAAACAAACAGCTTTATGAAAAACCACGATGGCATTAAAACCGCATTTGAAGGACTCCTGATATTTAAAAAACCTGTGTAGAATAGTTCAAACTAAATGCCAAGTTATGAGTTAATAATTAAAATCTATTTCACCTATAATAGAAATAGATTAAACAACACAATGTTAATATACTTAAGATCCAATCTATCATATTATATATACCTACACTGTTCATTTACAAGTCTAATAAGAAAAGGGAGTGAGAAGAAAGAAATATTGTTGTATGGTTACAACTTGCTTTATTTGGACACGTGTATCTCTTTTATATAAAAGAAAACATTTAACCCTAAAAAAACAAACAAATTATAGCATTAGTTTGGTAGCTGTCCAACTATAACACCCAAGGCAACAAGAAACAACAAACTTCACAACATTTATTGGTTACTGCTAAATTGCAACTTAGCATTATTTAGTAGTTGTCCAGCTGAAGTAGTATTACTTGGTAGTTTTCAAACTAAAAAAAAGCATTATTTGCCATTTGTCCAACTACAAAATAGGTAGTTGCCATAACACTAACCAGAACAAACTAACGCTGGACCACAAGTAACTTCAATTGTAACGTTTCCAAACTTTAAGTAACTTTAGTTTTGTATTCATTACATAAGAGTATAATTAGGTTAAGAAGAAATTTAAACTTAAACTATCTGCCTAAAATTAATTAAGATCCTAACGTTGGTAGAGGATGAGAAGTAGGATGACTGATAATGAGTAATTGTAATCTATTATACTGTATGATTCATATTGGTTTTATCATAGAAATTATAAACAGTGAAGAAGTTCATAAAAATAAACGTTTGGCTTTTATTTTCCTTAATTGGGAAAGAGAGTTCAGTGCCATAGGAACGGTTCCAATTATTATAAAAGCGAGGTTCTAGGTCACCATGAGCCATGAACTTCAAGTCATCTACCATAAGAAGTGATGTCATGTTAATAATGATAAAATTTCGCTTAGGTGAGAAGAGTTCATCAACTTCATAGGTTGAATAACAAGGTCTTGGCTCGTAAGGTTTTATGCTGCCTTCGTAAATTTTACTTCCTTTCTGCATATGTTGAGAGAAAGTATTGTAATTAGCACAAACATTTTATTTTTGATTGATTTACACGATTAAAAGATCCTGCGTGTCCAAAAAAATATGGAGCATTTTTGTTTTTAAAAAACGCATAAATAGACAAAAACCGCATACTTCACCACACGTGACCTACACAACGCAAATGGATCTGGCGTCTTAATTCAAGCGGTCATGTATATTTATGAATAACACATAAAACACTGTGCTGCCCTGTCCTGCCTCTCAAGGTACGCCTGGTCTAACGATAACGGGTGAAATCCGATTTCACTCAATTTAGTAAACATATCCGATAAAATTTATTCTTGAAGTAACATACGGAAATTATCTCATCTCATCAAGACGCAATCGCCAAAAGAAAAAATCGTGGTTTTTCCAATCACATAAGCCTATTAACTACTGTTGGAGACCAAAAGTTTTTTATTTTATATTTTATACAGTATTAAGCCCCCCCATCGACAATCGAACATGTTGGCCCAACATGTTGGGTTCGAGCGGCTCGCCCAACATGTTCGATCGTGGATGGGTGCCACATGTTGGACTGATTTGTTGGGTTGGGCGTTGGGCTCGACAGCACCCTCCAACTCCAACCTCACTTCCTACATATGTTGGGTCGTGGATGGTGAACACCCAACATGTTGGGTTGGCCATTGGGTTGGAGGTCAGGTAGAGGTTGGGCCAACATGTTGGGTCGTCGATGGGGGGCTTTATTTTCTGTTAACTACGGCACTATTAAGTCTGACCGTGTCCAGAGTCCAAAGAGCTTAAAGCACACAATTTCTTCAAATCAGCACAACACTTTCATCAACTTAAAAATATATTCAGTTATGACATTTGTTTACAAGTAACGTAAAGAGATTGCCAACTAGTGTAACCTCGATGCAACCTCCAGTTATATCCAGCACAAGCAAGAAGAGTGATGCCCTTTCTGAACGCAAAGACTAAAGCGAAGGAGGTTGCATCGAGGTTACTCCAGTTGGCAATCTATTTACGTTACATACTTGTAAATAAATGTCATAGCTGAATATATTTTTAAGTTGATGAAAGTGTTTTTTTTTTTTTTCACATTGTTGTTTATTATATTTGAGGGCTTATATTTTCCCTTTGTTTGGTTAATTACATATAATATAACTGCAAAGTACTGTAAAGTTTCAAATTTCTGCGTTGGGTACTTTCGGAGATCAGGTGCATTACTGACATCTCTCCGGATTTGGCTACGGACCCTAAAAGTACAATTTGATTTGACCTAAAAGTACAATTTGACAATTTCCAAGATTGGTCTTACAATTGAATTTATTCTCATTATTTATTAATTGTGATCTATGCATCCTCAGTGTTGCGATCGTGAGAGGTTTAACATCGATTATATTTTGCTGAATAACATTTGAAAACCAATTTATTAAATTGTGTTGAAAGTTTTTCCTACAAAGATCCTAAAAAAGAAGAGACGACATTTAACAATAGCATAACTTTTTTTAGTGGTCTTTACAGTTATAGATCGTGAAAAGTAGTAACATAATAAAAGGCTAGAAAGTACAAACAAAACAAAAAACATGTATCCATATCGGCTTCATTTTACGGTCAAAGATTTTAGCGGTGTCAGATGAAAATAAAAGGTAAAAAGTGACAGGAGCTGAAAAGGTGAAGGACGATGTCAGAAGTAGACGGAATGAAAAGTTTAAAGAACCAGATCCAAAGTCCTTGGATGTAAAGAAGAAACAAGAAAGGAGGCATCGCCTCTTTCATACGCCACTTCAGAACGAAGCGGTCCACCTTCCATTCCATCCCATACATGGACAAACCAATATTCAAAACAAAAAACATAATAGTTAACTTATGACCAATGTTATTGAAGTTAAAGGTACTCGTAGATAATTTTAAGACAAGAAATGAAATAAATTATTCCGAAATCAGGTTCATGATGAATGCCATTTCAGGATAATGACGAAAACCACCAAGTATTATATTAAACTTCAAATTAATGTGGTTTACTAACTTTTTGCTTTATCAATTTTCAGCTAATTTAGGTCTATGTTCTTCGATTTTTGCGGTAAACGACTAATATGGTTATATTCGTATTTAAATGGACCACAGTTTTAAAATTGTTTATGAAAATAGTCGTAACATTGTTTAGAAAATAAATGTTATCTAAATTTAAAGCTAACATACATTTCTCGAGTTCACCTCGGAGTAAGATTTTAACAACACATAAACGTTCCAGTCTTTCTGGGTCTACGCGTCTGCTCTGATTACAGACCATTGCACTGATTACCAACCACAGTTATTCTAATAAAAATAAATGTCAATTTTAATTTGTTGGTGTTCAAACAGATATATATAATATATAATAGCTTACCTTAATAGATTTAATAACTTATCTTGATTAATCTAATTCATTTTATTTTTTAAGTCCGTTGCCATGGGCTTAACGGCTTAGTAAATAGCTTATAAGTAAATCCACTTTTGACCCTTAATTGGATATTAGGTTAAAGAGTACTCTAGGAGTTACACTTAATGGTGTAAAATATTTGTAATGATTGTGGAATCTATATTCAGCTTGGTAAGGGAAAAACAAGTTTCTTTATAATCCAACCCTCATGACTCATTTTCAAACATCAATTCTTTTAAAATACAGTTTTCTGGTAAAGCATTACTTGAGTAATCAAGGCGCTTAACATTCCATAAAAAAATGTTTGGAATAGTTGATGATAAAACGTAGTTTTAGGAATTTTTAACCCTCCGAATCACGGACTTAGTCAGGAAACATTAATAATTATCGTTATAAGCATACAAAATCAAAGTTTTGTCTGTAAATTAATCGGAATTGCAAAATTGATGGATACTTTTTCATTTCATACATTAGAAAAACCAAAACCGGCCGCACAGTTATGAGATTTATCGACTGTGCACTAAATTAATTATAAGAGTAGCGAGGCGCATCAGTCACATTAAAACACAAAATTCAACATTTACCGAAAAAAAAAAAAATGTATTTTTGATGGTAAATAATGGAGATGATACCATTCTTGTTAAAACTCGTTGAAGAAGAATACAGTTTTCTGAAAGGTCGGTGACTCTACAATTTTGATTTTTCCTCTTTGACTGATTCTCGGTATCATCAGTTATTTTTTTATTTATTTATTTCTTTTTTTTTTCTTTTGGGTTTTAGTCCAGTTCGACAGCTTATTAGGTCATTGCAGGACGGGGGTTATCCGACCACTTTACTCATCTACTCGATGAGATCATCAGTGTGAAACATGTCCGACCCCTCCGGGATTCGAACTCACGTCGGGGTTCTCATCAATTATTATTATCTACACATAAAAATAAGAGTGTGTTTCTGATTGTTGGGGCCATTATACGAATTTATAATAGTCTCGATGACATTTTTGCACACATAAACTTCAAAACAAAAGGATATTTCTATCTATAATAGAAGTAGTTACTATGATAATCCGTAAACTTAGTTATAATGAAAAATATCATCGATATCCGGCAAATAAGCCTTACCAACCCTTGTCTAACACAGTTGACAGTTTCCTTTATTTTTACAGTTATGAGGTTGTTGTAATAGTATAATAATCCAATGCATTAAATTATCGAGCGAGGTATTTAGGTGCAATAAAAATAGTATTTAGGAGATAGAAAATTCCAGTAATAATAATCCATCGACAGTCTATATAAAAACTTCTCTGGGTTACTTCGTTTCTATATTTTTACTGTTATCTCTTTTAACAACCCTAAACTAACATTAACAAATTAACACAAATTTCCCCTTAGTTTTCATTCGTTTATCTCGTTGACTTATCTCAACATAAAACTTGTAAGTGCTTTTCACTGACAATATCAATTTCCTGTCATCAGAAACCGAACTGCAGAAAATATTTTGTAATTGAAATTTTAAAATATATATCATCACTAACAGGAGTCACTTTATTAACAAAACTAAACATTTTTAGAGTTTCATCGGTAAAACCAAAAATAAATAAAAAAGAAACCCTTTTATTTTCAATGGGCAGAGATAAAAACATGAAACTTAGCAGCAGGATTTAAGATATTTTTAACGCCTACACAGGAAAAGTATGGCAAGCTCAAGATTATCAGCTATTCAAATCCAAAATGGCGATAATTCATGTTACTTTTTTAATTTTGAGAGGGGTATCTAATAAAGGTATTAAATATCAAATTAAATAAATATATAACACTAGAAGTAATTGTTTAATTTTCCACGCCATTTTATCGATTGAAAAAAGCTTTTAACTATTTTTTTTAAATCCCCAAACAATTTAATTTATTCATTTTTTATTAAAGTAACATCTCCCCTGAACAAATAAATCCTCAAAACAGTAGAAAAAGTAAAGTAAAAGAATAATTACCAACTTAATTATTTAATTATTTCTTTAAATAGTATAGAGAATGAATGGACCTATGAATGAATAGTAATGAAGTTGTTGAAATCAGGTTGGCAACACTGCTTTTTTGTGAGTTGTGCTTAAATGACCATTGATTAGTTTACACCTGCTTCTAAAGTAACCTAAATAAACATTCTATTTATTTATTATCGATATAACATGAACTTGTATGCATTTTCTACCTCCTGGGGATAGAATATTGTATGTAACTCGCAGGAGTAAAGTACTATGATTCCCTCGCGATAACTATCTCTCTCGGCAGCGTCTAGCAAGCTAATTAGCGTTATACGCCTCGGGTTTAGGGACATGGCTCCCGGCTTTATTCTCATTCGGCTTTACCTCAAGCCTCAAGAACAAACTTAGTCGCACAGGGAATAATGGCTTACTTACTCCCTAGGTGCACAAATAAACTAATATTTTTTCTATAACTTGCTTTGTTTAAGTTTGTATAGATTTCATTCAGTTTTGTGTTAAAAACTCTTGGGGCGTAGATTAAGATCATTGTAAGATTAAATTTAACCTCGATTAAAAAATGGTTATCTATACTATGTCTAATAACAAAATAATATGAGTATTATTTTAATATAAAAATAAGCCTCTAAACTCCGAATCGAAGGGGATGTTATTCTTAATACTTTACTTTACTTTTGAAACGTTTATTAAACAATAATAACATGCATATTGGTTTACAACATTTTTTTAAACCCATGGCCAAGCCGTCGGGTGAGTTCCGCCTTTATCTTACACAAAAAATAAATAAATAAACTATTATTAATAACAATTAAACATGATGCTAAATTCNGGTCGTCCGTTTTAATGAAAGGCCGGTTTATAACAAATAAAAAATTAATATATAATAATGCCAAAAGGAGTACACCCATTATTTAAGTATAGTATTTAGCTCTAAAAAGTAATTACTATACATAAAATAAAAAGCAGGCTTAAACATAGGTTTAATTTAAAAACTTGTGTATACTTATACACTGCATTAA
Source organism: Gerris buenoi (assembly GCA_001010745.2). NCBI lineage: Eukaryota > Metazoa > Arthropoda > Insecta > Hemiptera > Gerridae > Gerris > Gerris buenoi. The sequence continues at coordinate 519,375 of KZ651306.1, read as the reverse complement.
TCTTTTGTACAATTACATTGGCTTGAATATAATTTATTTTCTACTGGGTTTGTTCATAATATTGCCCGATATAAATAAGTAACTTTTATTATTACGTGTATTATATTTTTTATTTTTCAGTTATAAGCGACGCCTATTATAATGTTGGTTCTGCTGTTTTTACAAATGTATCATAATTAAAAAATTGAGCTACCTATGTTGGGCATTGGAAGCGAAACTATTCAAGCACTTTATTTAATCGCTTGGCCTTTCATCACATTGGGAAATGGGAAATACAGCCCTTCCTAGCATGAGCCCCACACGGAGCTGGGTGAAGGCTAGTTTTCAATAAGACTAACCTAAATTTAGTTTACAAAACAAAACAATGAAGAAGCTGTCTCTTTAAAATTAAACATGTTCAACAGTAAATTAAATAATAATAATAATAAATCTAGACTATAATCCAATTATGTAATTATTATTTCTGAGATTAATGAAGCAGCACTATGGCTGAGAGAAAGCCATAGTGTTTCGAGAATGAACAGATCAGTGCTCTAATTTAATTATATCGTAAGAGCAAGTAGTAGAGTCTAAAGCAATAAAAATATGTTTATATCTGATTTGATAGGTTGTAGCGTGAATTTAAAGTTTCACAAGGAGTTATAAGGTGCCTTAAAAACTAAAAAAAAAAAAAATACAAATTTATGCGATATATGTAAATATTTGTACCGTGTATAATCTTTGAGAATGAAAACTGTTTTCAAAAAGAAATAATATTAAAAGGAAAGCATATCCTTCAGGCAAAGAGTCAATCCGTCAAAAATAAGCATTTCTCTCTCGCTCTTCTATTTTTCTTCTGGTTAAAATTAGATTTAAAGGGGGGGGGGAGCAAAGAATTTCCTAGGAGAGAAAAGCAGTAAAGATTCGTATAAAAGAAGAAATACGAATGAAGGATTTAAGTACGAAATGTGAAGGGGGGTAAGATCAATGAGCTTTAAGTAGGTTAAGCAGAACTAGGCAAGGGTTCAGAGGGGGTCAAGAATCTTCTACACATCTCACAAGCTAATGCAACCAAATCCTTAAAAAAAGGTCCTTCTTCCGTGTTAGGACATATAAACAATCATTGCAAACATTAACAAGCATCTTAAAAGAAGTCAAATTTACCAGCAGAACAGTAAAGAAACAAAAGAAATTAAAACAATGAAACAATAAGAGGAGCGAGATAATTGCCCTGGGTCACACCTTCCTCTTTATATCTGCGAGGAAGGACGATAAACTAAAACGGAGACTACGTAATCTTCCTTTTTGACAGACTATTAAACTGACCGTCGGTCGTCAGACCTGGACCGTTTTACTGGCAGAGGCGCTGATGAAGGAACATTATCTAGTAGAGGTATGGAGTTGGAGAGGGGGGAAGAATATTTAGGAGCCCGGCATGTGGGTGGGCAAAGTGGACAGTGTACGCCATATGGTCTTGTCCTTAGGCACTCCATTGCCCATACCGTACAGCATATGCCGCCTGCATATGACACTTTACACACTGCCTTTTTAATGTGCACCCACGCATTTAAACAAACAAGTACTCTTCGAATAATAGCTCATTTTTTCAAAATAACAGTAAATTCTATAATTATGCATATGATGTAAAGTAATCTCTCTAATTTTTCACCACCGAAAGTTGAGATGATATCTTTGACCTCCAGGATTAGTTAAGGTTGAAAAGAAAAAAAAAGTCGACTAATCGGTTGTTTTAAAATATTCATTCATTCGGTTGTGGATTTCTAATTTCACCGTCTTTACGCCATTAATATTTGTACTAAATCTTCCTCAACAGTCAAAAATTAATAGGCATACAGTCAACAGCAAAACAACCAAGTACAAAACAAACGCAATTTCGGCAGAAAAAATAATTACTTTTTTTGGGTTAAAAGTAAGTAATTTAGATACTAATGAAAGGTATTAATCTAAATGGTTTATTTTATGAAAAAAAAAAAAAAAAAAAACACGCTAATAGAAATGACCATAATTTAAATTCTCACATAATTACTATTACACCGCCGAATATTTTTAGTTTGATGTGAAAAATAAATTCGGTTAATTACAAACAATATTACAATTATTATAATTTATCAATATAGTCGTTTGGATTTACAATAATTAAAAACTGCGAAGCTAGTTCAGTAGCTTTTGTGAATAAAAATGACTTTTCTACCAAAAGATTTAAATAAATATTATTCTAAAAAATAGACTTAAAAAAGGCGCGCCTTTTAACGCAGGGATCTGTGAGCAGAGCAATTGAGTGGTCAGGATACTAGAAAAAGAACAGAGATCTCTAGTATTTTTTTTAAAAAAATAAAAATACTACCCGATAAATCAAACTGAACTTTAACATTTAGATATTAAAAATTGTATTTAAATACCATAATATCTCATTTAATTGGTTTATTTTAAAATATAATTAAAAATTGTTCAATAGGTAGTTGATTACTATTTGTTTTTTATGTTTAACAAAATCAGATTTATTTTTATCAATACCTAGGGAACTAGATTTTCCCCAGAAAAAAAACTTAAGTTAGATCCGTATTTACTACACTTGACATTTTTTTTAATCTAAATCGAAGTGTAGTGGAGTAGCGCCCCCAAATTTAGAGCTTAAATTAATTTCTTGATTTCACCTCGGGGTATGTTTTTTCTGAAGCTGAATTTGTATGCCAAGTTTAATCGAATCGGTTCAGGTTCAGTAGTTCTGAGATTAGGGTCCACGCTTAAACACTGAGTGCACTAAGTATATGAGGAAGTAATAAAAATATGAGATGTTGTTATTCATTTCATTACATAAACAAGAAATCTGTAAAAATTCATTGAAGATAAAATACCTTATAGTTATTTTGTCGTACTGAAACTCGAGGGTTTCTGACGGTGAACGAGTTTCCTGAATGAACGTAGTCGAAATTTCGGTAACACTACTAGAAACATCTTCAAGTGAGTAAATCATGGCGAAATAACTCTACGATACTACACACTTTAAAAACTAACAAAACAAAAATCTCACTAAACCACCATGCTGCATAAATGAGAGTAAGTAAAACAGACTCAATAGAAGAAGTTAATAAGAATTTTTTTCTGAAAGCAGGTCATCTACGTTATGAAGGAATAAAGGTTCTACACCAACGCACGGACATTCCGGTATTAACCTTCCTTTATGACTGCCCTTTCTGAGATTACTTAACTGAAGGTACGAGGGTACCCTGCCCCCACCCTTCAACCTCGAAAAAACTTAGGTTATTGCCTGTAGACCAGGTCAAAATACACAACCTACGATATTATAAGAGGCTTATTTTTACTCTTTTTTTGCCTGACCAAAAATGAACCCATGTCTTAGAAGTAAAAGTACTTTTAAATAGACTTCTAAGCTTTTTTTGCAAGTACTTAAAGCAGGTAGAACCTGTACATGGTATACGCATAAAAATGAAGATATGCAATGGCCAGTCCATATGGCATTAAGTACAGTAAGACCACATTATAACGGACAATTAGGGGCTGTTAGGTCGTCCGTTTTAATGAAAGGCCGGTTTATAACAAATAAAAAATTAATATATAATAATGCCAAAAGGAGTACACCCATTATTTAAGTATAGTATTTAGCTCTAAAAAGTAATTACTATACATCAAATAAAAAGCAGGCTTAAACATAGGTTTAATTTAAAAACTTGTGTATACTTATACACTGCATTAATCTTTTGTACAATTACATTGGCTTGAATATAATTTATTTTCTACTGGGTTTGTTCATAATATTGCCCGATATAAATAAGTAACTTTTATTATTACGTGTATTATATTTTTTATTTTTCAGTTATAAGCGACGCCTATTATAATGTTGGTTCTGCTGTTTTTACAAATGTATCATAATTAAAAAATTGAGCTACCTATGTTGCAGTGTAAATGTAGTATATCATAAAGAGGAAGTAGTGTCGTAGTGTGATGGCGCGATTTGATTTGTTGATCTTCAAATAGATATATGAATTATCTAAATGGATATCTCAATTATTTACTTTTTTTCAAATATAAAATTAAGGATCTTTTAATATAATATAACAATAAGTATTGTCTTCAAATAATATAAATAGGAATGTTGAGGAGATATGGTTTTAGCACTGTGTTCTTCTTCGTCCCCCAGTCTTCTTAACTTCTTGTGCACTTCTAAACACTTTAGAAGTGCTACACATCTTACATCTCCTACACTCTTCGCTTTTAACTTCTTACTTTCTTCAAACTTCAAAGCTCCACTTACAAGATATGCTTTACAAACCTTTATGAAATACGCCTGTGAAATCAGGTCACATACGGTGTTTCATTCGATATTTTATGTAACAATTTGTTTTTCTTTGTTCGTACCTCTCAAAAGGTCAAAATTTTACACCAAAAAATGTATATAGTAGGACTTTATTACAACGGACAAAAAAAAAATTACAATACATAATAATAAAGGCTGCTTATTATCTGACTATGTTATATGAATACTGCCATCTCCATCAGTAAAACGGAAGAAATAAGAAGCAAACAAACTCAGCAGAAAATAAATTATTTGTTCAAACTAATCAACAAGAACTAGGACTTTCTTGTTCTAAAATCACTTTTATGGACTCTATCTTAAGAAACGAAAAGAAAAATAACAAATCAAAATAAAATATAATTATTTTAAAGACTATTTTCAAGTGTTAAAACGATTTTATTAAATCAAGATCAAGTGTAGACGCGTCTTTTATTAATATGCAGGCTGTAAGTCTACCTCTGAAGAAATGAAAACCTGTTATGTGCGTAATAATAAACCTGAACAACTCAATTTTATTTTATAGCTACCTTCAAAATATTTTTAGTACCGTTGCATAATTATATGAATTTTCAGTCAACGGTATTTTTGCATTGTTGTGACGTAAAAATAACTTCTTGTTTAAAAAAAAAAAAAAAAAACACCAGAAAAAATGTCAATTTCGGAAAATTAGGTCGAAAGACCTAATTTTCCCCTACAACACCCCTACAACACAATTTTTTTTAAACTTAAGAGGAATTTTCCGGAAAAACACTATATGTATAGAAGAAATTTGTACTTCAGATTCGGATTCCAGGAATCTTCGGACAAAATTTTCTTGGTACCCGAATTAATTTGGCAGAACTGTGTTATTTTGGTTCACTATGATTTTCTTTCAATAGTTTGATGGGGGTTACATACAAGTTCTATTTTTCCCATAACATTAGAATAGTCAGTCATTAGTTTTACAAAACCGTTTGTATAGATAACCGGCTATCAATAAATTTCCCGAAAAAAAATTTAAAATTTGATTTCAGATATTTACAGACGACAATCTCTAAAAGCTTAGGGAGGTTAGAGAAGATTGCAAGATTTAATTTGGAGGAACAACAAAAAGTAGAATATAATATTCAATTTTTTTTTTTTCACCAAACCTATATCTTTGGAACAAATTTGATGGTTTGTCGAAAGTAGTGGTGGTAGTAGTGGTTAGTTGCCCCATATTAATTAACAACGTTTAAGCAAATTTAGTATTGCTTAAAAATAAGTGTGACCTTAACTAGAAATCGAAACAGATTCTAAATCTCACATTCATCCAATAATAGGAAGAACATTCGTCTTAATAATATAGGACGACGCGAAGGAAGTTATAAGTCACACTATTTATAACTTATTTCAACGATATTTAAAAAAAAATACAATGTTAATATTAATCAATAATATTTAATCCTAGGTATATATTTAATCATGGTACACATATTAGGTAATATAAAACACTAGGTAATAAAAAATTCTGGTAATATCATAAACTAAATTCAAAGAAAATTTAAATACAACGGGATACTGTAAACACGTTTTAAAATTCACCAATATCTTTCCGTGCCTTCTTAACACAAAATATGAGTTAATAAGATCACACTTTCACTTAGCGTTCAGAAAATAATTCTCAGCTCCTTATAAAGTTTTGTTTAATTTAATCAGATTGTTTTGGTTTTTTTTTATTATCCTTTTATTAATTCAATGTCAAATATATTTTCTCATTAACATAATTAAGAATATTAATTAAAATATTTATTGTTAGCTGT
>KZ651306.1:482268-503136 GCA_001010745.2 Gerris buenoi | reverse complement strand
GATTGAATGACGGGAAGTGGTTCAAAATTGGGGTAATAGGTGTGCGATGAAACTTAAAAAGCAAAGAAATATGCCGCCATTTTTTTTTATTATTATTATTATTTTGGTTTCTGTATTCTTCACCTTAGTTATTTCTATGTGCAAAATTTGGTGAAGATTGAATGACGGGAAGAGGTTCAAAATTGGGGTAATAGGTGTGCGATGATACTTACAAAGCAAAGTAATATGAGACCAGTAAAAATTAACACATGGTGTAGAGACGTCTTATATCAGTCAATAAAGTTCATTAATTTATTTTCCAAATAATGTGGCGCGTTTCAATAAACACAATTAGGACGAGATCAAATGGATATGGATGTTAGATGTAACTGGGGAGGAAGGGTTTGACAAGGGACAAAGAAGAATAGGCAGCAATAGAAGTCACTAGTATATGCTGCAGAGACTATTGGACCTTTATCAAAAAATGACAACCTCTTACAATTCTCCATTATTTTCACCATAAGAAATGTGAAATATAGTTCCTACAGGAAATAGCCAAACGAAAAAACAAAATTTAAAAAAATAATAATCTCTATATGTTCCAAAACAAAAGATGAAGGTCGGAAATGAGCGGGGATGAATGGCATTCTTAACCGGTAACAAGAAATACAGGTTTCCTAAGGAGATTAAAACGGAAGTTACAAACTTAGCCCAATCATCTCCAGGCAGGACCAGATCCTACTTCTTCTCATCCAACAGCTTTGTAATTGCTACAAAACATAAAAACATAATCGGCGGGTAATTCAGTTCAATGTTATTCGCAACCTCGCCCGGAGCGCCAATAAAAAAAGAGGCACGGATAAAAAAAAGCAGTCTTTAAAACCAGTGCAGAATAGGTATGCAATCTAAACAAATTCCATTTTGAATACGTAGCTAATACTCTTACTCACGAATAATTAAGTGGAAGTGGATTACGCAAGGTATTTTAAAAGTTCATAGATATTATTTTAAAAAATTATTAAAGGAATATTTCGCTACCACTTACCATATCCTTGTATTAATCTAGTAAATCGGCATGATAATAAAATAAAAACTACGTCAAAAGATTTAAAAATTAAATTATCAGAATAAAAATTCTAAAGGCTTCATTAAAATAACGCCTTTATTGCATAATGTATAAAAGAAATATCATGCAACAAATCTATTGAGAAGCGTTTTTCACCGGAGTTCCTCGGACCACTTGAGTTTCCCGAGAAATTGTGATAAATAGGCTTATTTGATCGAGATTTCGTTTTTCTTTTTAATTCCATATTATTCACAATGTTAATAAGAAATAAATAATGGTGTGTTGAATACGAACTAAACTTTCTCATATAACATAGTAATACTAAATTTAAATCCAATTTTTAATTTAATAACTTTATTTGTAAACACATTTTCAAAATGTCAACAAGTTAGACGAATGTTAACACACCGTTTTAGATATTCAACAAAATCAGATTTGTTAACAAATACTTCAGGAAGAAGATTTTCCTTGGGAAACCCTCATATGGTTAGATACTTGCATTAAAATTGACCAGAAAATAGAATTTTAAAATTGAAATCGTCGAAACCTTTTTTGAGAAAGAAAAAAAAAAAGGCCCTTTAAGGGCTGTTGTGCCACGGAGATTTAGTCATAATTTTCGTTTTAGTCATAATTAGTGCCCGTGAAACGACATTAAATTGGAAAGCGGAAGACAAAAAGTTGAGACAGAAATTTAAATCCCACTCAGATTTCCCGTTAATTCTTCTCAACAGGACTGAAAATGACTACTAAAATAACTTATTCCAAGTGATTGTATAAGCCGGCTTTGAACAATAAATTTACTCTGGATGGAAAGTCTTCTTTTACCATAATTCATATCCGTTTGTCTTTGTCTTCTTAATCCCAAGAAATAACATTTGGCAGGCTTTTTGGTCTAACTCCTGAAACTATCTAGAGAAGGTATGAATTAACTTCTGAAGGAGATTTCCAACATCTTACAAATCCGAAAGACTTAATAAGTGAAAGTATAAGTAAAGAAATTGGCAAAAACTAAAAATAAAACACATTTAGACCATAAACCACAACAAAGATCATTTGTTTTCTCTTCTGAGACGAAATGTTCAACAATCACTCTTACTTTTAGGTTAGGGTAATAAATGGAAGTGATTATATTTTCGCTCGAGAACTAGATACTAGTCTATATAAGTTCGTGGTCTACTATTGCAGTTGGAAGAAGTAAAAGGAAGAGGGAGAAGGGAGTTTTGAAGTAGAAACTGCACTCTTAAGATGGTTCTGCTTTATTAGCGACTTAGATGCTTGGGTCACGTCTCCACTCTGACCTACATTGCAAATTTCAACAAAATCCGACACATCAAGTTAATGGTTTGTACTCTTCCAAACCAATGCTTCCCCAGAAACCATCATTTATAAACATTTAAGAAAAGAGGTTGTGCTTACGAGCTTATTTTATGTCTTCAAATTCAATAATTCAAAAACAAGGGACATTCGTGGTCTCGTGACTTGCCTGTCTTTCGGGAGAAACAATAAAGTAAAATTAGACTATAATGGGTTGTAAATGCATAGCATTAATAAAGTTCGTGATAGGATGCGAGGAAGCTATGTGCCACACTAACTAATAGGCAGAGGCAGAGTATTTTCCCACAAAAATTTTTTACAATGTAACTCTGGTTCTTCTAAAATTGGCACTGACGATAGCTTTTATAAAAGCCATAAGCTGCTTTGATAACAAACAAGTATTATCTTCCGTGGAGAGACTGTTTCTTTTGTATTTATTAAGATGACCTCCATCAATACGCTCTTACTTAATTCTCAAATCTTAGAAACTAGATTTTTCCAAAGAAAAAAGGCGATGATTAGATTCTTCTTTCAAAGGACTACATTATTGATTATTTTTTAATCAAAATCGTCGGAGAAGTTTAAAAAAAAAGTTTTTCCTAATTTAATCGACATAGCGGACTAGTAGATTGAGATCCAAATACGCGTGAAGTCTAAACTACTAGATTATTAAAGGCAAAAGTTTTACTGCCTTAACAGGAGGAGGAGCATATACATTTATGGATTCAGGGGACATAAAAACGTATAAATCCATCAACATCTCAAAATAGAATTTTATTTTCACGCCATCACAATACTTTCTCTATCTATATAAACATACTACGTATATATACAAAAGAAGGGACACAAAATAACCTTAGCTTTTTGGCCGAAACCCTACAAGAGATTAAATAATCAGAAATTCTCGGTCGGTTTTCAATCGATTAGAACTAAATCCTATTATAAAATCTACCTTCACCTTCCTTTTCTAATAATAGCCCGATTAGTTTAAAATAGTTATTACCTCAATAAAAACTATTTCAGGGGCAGAAATATAAGAAAAGAGATTAAGTTTTGTATCAGTAACAAACAAGATCTCAAAAGGTCCAGGTGCTTTTAATAGATTTGTAAGAGTAGCTGCAATGTCGTAAAAGTGCTGCGTATCACTTTATTACTTAGGATAAAACGGAGAATATTGCATAAAACATTTAGACTTTTTTTGCATAGAACATTTAGCACTTTAGTATGTTCATTTTAGAAGTAAAGACAGATTTTCAAATTAATTTAAGTTAATTGTATATGTAATTTATAATTGTGTTGTAAGCTAATTGTTATATGTAGGTAGATTATAGGAGAGTTCTAGTACTCCTCCTAGTGAAACAAGCTCGGAGCAATAAAGTTCAATTCCACCATTAAAATGGTATAGTATCTATTCGAATTTACCATGACAATGATAGTATTTATTCGACAATTATTCACGGTGTGGAACGAAAACAAAATGCAATAAGTACTTAGTACAATGAAATTCTATTATACTTTCAGAAAGAATAATGCAGTAAATCCTGGTTATAGTAAGACTCACTTCACATTCCGTACATCTTCTACAAATTGTTACTCCCCTCTATTTTTTTTAATAAAGGAAGTAACAATTTAAAGAAGAACATTTCGAACACCTTCTTTAAATTTGTATCCCCCCCAAATTTATTTATAAGGTGAGGAACAATCTTATGAAGTGCCGTCATTAATATCTATGAACTCGTATCAAGGTTAAGATTCGCTTCAATTTCAGTTTTTCAATCAGTTTTAGCAACACGTTGAAGTAATGTCTGTTAAAACAGATGCTCATTCTTTCTGAAAAACTCTGCTGGTGTTTTTGTAGCTCCTTGGAGTTTACCGTAATGCAGTAATCTATCTCATTATTTACACGAATAAATTTTCTTTTAATATTGTAGAGGACTTACTGAACTTGATTTCCTGCTGAATGTACGTCTACAATGATTATCAGTAAACAGATAAAGTTACCAGTATAAAAAAGAAGATAGAATTATGAATAAAATAGTTTAGATACCTCTAGTTAAAACCAGCTGATACAGCCTTCAAATACCTACCTCACTAAACAAAGAAAACATAATATTTTACGCAGACATCTAGAAATCTTATCAGCTTATCTAATTGTACACATTTAACCGCAATCATTAATAAAAAAAAAATAAATAAATAAAAAAAAAAAAAAAAAAATCATCACAATCTAATAAATTGTTCTCAAATACTCAAATACTACTCTGCAAACCTGAATTGATATTAAGCCTCATGTAATCGCACAATGATGATTGATGATAGATGAGAATAGATATATAACGAGAATAAATTTAATTGCAAAATGTATGTTTCACGTCGACTTTTTTTTAATTTATTAATATGTGAATTTATATGTAACTTAGTGTGTTAAAATTTATGGTGTGACTTATCTTCAGCCAATTACTTTTCTAAAAAACAAAGTGGCACATTATTGAGAAATAAAAAATAATTATATAGCCACTGGAAAATTCAAGATTATTTTTTTAGCCATGGCTAAGTGATTATAAGCTTTGCGAGCAACGAACTGTTAACATTTTCAGCTGCATACATAATTTAATTAAGCGTGATTTGCCAATAATTACGCCTTCTCAAAATTTCAATTTTATTCTAATAAATCCAATTTGTCTAGACCAATGATAAAGAAAAAAAATTTCTTTTATCCCTGATGCATGTAAAAGTATGATATAAGAGTACAAAACATAACAAGGGTATAAAAATCAAAAGTGGTCGGCGGTTTAATTTTGTTTTTTTTTTTTTTTTTTTACAAAAAAGAATTAAAATATGCATAAAAGGATTTAGTCTGTGGGAATATTTTAAAAGCAAAACAATAGAATATGCACGTGTGAATTAAATGCTTTAGGGCCTTGCCCTGATTAAACCACTGGACTGAACGTCCAGAGAGGAAGTCTAAAATATTCAACTTTGTATCTTACAACTTGGCAAACTCCACACCGCAGGTGATTCTTAATTAGTACACGATTCGGCAGATAGGCAGCAGCACTTTTACAACTTTTACTCAAACACGAATTAAAATTAACTTTAAAAAATTGGAAAATAAGAAAGACTAAAAAAAGACTAAAAAAATTCAAGGACATCTAATTTTAATGCTTAAAAAGGCATCAATAGGCAATTGTTTACACTTAATTTTCGATTTTTCTTTTTCAGGAAAATCAGATACACTTTCATCGATGTATTCCGAAGGTTTTAATTAAAATAAACTAATCATACTCGCGTATTTTAAGACGTTTTGGTATTACATGTTTAAGAAAAACCAATGCGTGCAGAAGGTTAATATTAAAATGGCACTAACAATCGGCTAATTATTATCTATAATCCAAATTTCATTAAAATTAAACGAATAGTTTTTAAGATATGTTAGATCGCAAACATGTTAAACAAAAAACCGTCAGGCAGACAGAAGAATATTCCCTGATGTCTGAATTTTTTAATTCAGTGGCATAAAAAACCGTTTTTCAGAACGACACAACGTTTCTATAACCATGAGTAAGCTCAAGCTCTGAAGCAAATTTCTAAAATATAGTCCATGTAAATAAAAAACAACAGTAGAAGTCATTTTCCCGCGAAAAACCTAGTTTCCACCATATTGACGAAAATAAATCTGATAGAAAAGTCACCATTTTTAAAACAAATGTTGTTACTGCATGTACATAGTTAACATTAAGTCATACACGTAACTTCCCTTTTCCCTTAAATTTAATTTTACAAAATTCGCGTCGGCTTTTTTTGGGAACCGTACTATCTCGGAAGTCAAAGATTAACCTATTATAGGTAGACATTTAAACACGGTTATTAGATTTTTTCAAATCACCAATTAAAGTTATTGAAGTTTAGTTTTGTTCATTTTTAACCCTTCCAGTACGAAGTTGAACGATTTCAAAGAATTGTCAACGAGTCGAAACTAAAAAAACTAGGAAGGAGTAAAGCAAGAGCTATTTGTTGGGCAGAGGATGTTAACGGGCGCTAAATAGAATGGAAACCACAGAGCTCGACCCCTGGCCTGATTCTGAGGTTACCAGGGGGTCGTTATAAAGGTATCGTCTTACCATCAGGGGGAGGGGTATCTTATCTCCAACCTGGCCCTCCGAATCGTTACCAGAACTTACTATAAGGTAGCCCCCTCCTCTTGACATGTTATTCTATGACTCTTTAGCACCTGTCACATTAGCTTCAGTTAAAGGACCTTATAGAGAAACTCATCCAGCATCTCCTTAAAAAAATGCCATCCCTCTCATTGTCAAAAAAAAACTATCACGTGGCAGCAATAGTACAACATAACGAGCTTAGAGAAAGTTCCATCAAACATCCAATCTGACAATAAGAAAATAAAAAAATAATACATTCAACTTAAAAAGTTATCAAACTGGTAAAGAACTTTTGGATCCATTATAATATTAGGCAATACTTTTTCTTTTCCATGATACATAACTTTTATGCAGATTTATGTATCTTGCATACAAACTCAGATTTATTTATCTTGCATACAAACTCAATGACTTCTTTTTTTAAAAAAAGAAAGAAGGAAATCCTGAGCAGAATTTATTCCAACTATGTTGCAAAAAAAAATAACAAAAAAATAAAAAATAAATAAATAAAAATAAAAAATAGAAATAAATTGGTTCCACTGCATTGTGTGAGATATATATTACCTAAGTAGATAATCGGCGAAAAGAAGGAATGTGGATTATTGCAAGAAAGTATGTACAAAAATCCTTGATACGTTGCATTCCGAACTCGCGTATTTATGATGTACGGCACAATAATACTTATTACCTATTTAAAAATTCATTAAATTTGATTCAACATAACCTAGGATTTAAATTTGGTGTTTTCAATCATTTGTGGCGGCCATTTTGAAAACAATGTCACAATTTTTTTTCTCTCTCTCTTTTCAACAATAGCTTTACAGTAATATTTACTAAAGTTTTGACTTTTGACAGCGCGGGAAAATCCGTCGGGAGCCAATGAGAAGTCAGGATTTTAAATTTTAGAAGGTAGGGCCAACTAGACAAACAAAGATATCACCGGCCCCACCCCTCCTACAGGCCTAGTGGCATTATTTTTTTCATAATTTAGGTTGGCCAATCTGAGTGTCAAAAGTCAAAACTTTAGTAAATATTACTGTAGACTTTAGAATGATATGCAACATGGCCTATATGCATAAACTATTTTACCTTTGTCCTTGTTTTCAATGCTAGCAACAATTTTTTTATGTACATAATAGTTACATGTACAAATTACTTATAACATGCTATGCTGACTAAAACATATTGGACTCCACCTTGAAAATATTAAGTGTGAAGTTTGTCTACAAAAAAAAAAAAAAAAAAAAAAAAAAAAAAAAAAAAAAAAAAAAAAAAAAAAAAAAAAAAAAAAAAAAAAAAAAAAACTATAGTTGTCACAAATACTGAGATGCACCTGTGAGGCTAAATTCGTTCACATTGATAACTCTTTACGCCAGTTACTGCTAGACAAACAAACAAACTTTTACACACAATCTTGTCACAAATCTTGTCTTTGAAATGAAGAACTCACGCTCGTTCAATGCATGTCTCCAACCTTTCTTGTTGAAAGGCCGGATCTTAATAGTCTTAATTAGTCTTTAGGTCGAGCCGGATTAAGTAAGCAAAACTTGCATTTGAAAGGTTGATAAATTAATTTCTTGAGCTTTCAATAAGAATCGTCGAATGACATCGTTGAAATGACATTTGATTAAAGAGGACTTTGCATTAGTTAATTTGTTAAATTATTTTGCGGCACGCCAGGCCAGATAAATACGTCTCGCGGGACAATAGAACACTAGTATGAAGGTTTAAAATGTGAAAAAAAAGATCATATTACATTATAAATAATCCATATATACATTTAAATATGATAAAGCTATTAACAAATAATGGGGCAGAAGAAAATGGAACAATTGTTTTTTACATAAAAGCTTGGTCTATGTAGTTTTCCAGCTAAAAACTGCAGTCATAGTGTAAATGCAATAAGTCTTCCTTAAATGCATTACTTCCACGAATTCTCTCCCATTAATTACAACTAAACTTGATATAAAACAGAAATAACTTTTGTACGAGAAAGCAGCCCATAGACTAAGACTAAACTAATTCTACAAATTTATTTTTTATAACAACTACGAGAACCCAATTAAGTACAGTATTGGCCGGTAATACAATATTAAAACCATATCTATATTTATTGAGCAACAATCAATTTTAGACAATCAAATTTTATTAAAATGTACACTCATTTATTTGGTTACCCACTATCACTACTTTAATGTTTTAATATTCTATTTCCTAACAGTTCATTAGACTAAGTGATAGTATATCACCTTCACATACAGAAGTGTGATGTTGCTTTGCACTAAAGATCTTAGGACTAAAATATCCCTTTGTCTAAGTAGCTACATAGACAAAGGAATTCCTTATAATTGCTAAACTAATATATGGTAGGTAAACACTTTTTAAAAGGGATTTATTTTTTTCAAAAACTTAAAAAGAAATTTTCCTCTAGGATACTCTTTCTTGGGACACACTGTTTGTTTATCAGACTGCATTTCGTCTTCAATTAAAACATTAATTTTGCGCAAGTATTAATTTCTAGCTGTCATAGTCCTTTTTTATTTGAATCAATTTTTGTTTGCTTGGGTGTTTGTGTTTTTGGAGGGCTGATTAACCAACTTCCAGTCATCCAATCGGGCTAAAACATGGCACATAGATTAGATTCAGAACCAATATAAAAACATTCTATTAAAATTTAGATCTATTATGATATAATATTACACAAATAATTTACTCATTTAATAAAACTTTGTTCCTATGAGTTATTTTATTTTTAGATGATAATAAATTCAACTTTCATCATATCACTTTATGATATCTTAAAATTCCGCGCAATATTATAAAGAACACGATGAATGTTAAAATTAAATTTAAATTCACTTTTGAAAGCAAGACTTTTTAAAAAAAATAAATAAATAAAAAAGCGTGTTGAGTCTAGATTTCACTTTTACTTAGGGCTCTAAGGTTTGACCTCGACGCCTTAAGTGGACTCGACCAGACATAGAAATGCAGTCGAGAGTAATGAAGGTGAGATTAGAGTCAAGCTGACGAATACAGCTGTACCGAGAAGGTTCTGACGAAACAACCCAGTTCCAAGCTGTAAAAGGAAACCAGTGATAAATTGTCTCCTACCAAAAGAAACCGGAGGTAATGGTAACACTACCACTAGAGTATCTGATAGCAGGGGGCAAACCATTTCAGGACAAGAGATTCGTCAACAAAGCTTGAAAAAAACACTTCTCTTTTTCCCTCGGTGTGTTACTGTGTTATTGTTACCTGTCACAGTCACAACAACCAGTGGCATTTCTAAAGCAAATAGGGTCAGCTTCACACCAAATTCCACAAAACATAAAACCGATTCAATTAGCATGGCCTAATAACCAGAAAAAGTCTTCAACAAGAAATAAACTGAAAAATATAATTAAACAAAATCCTTAGGAAATATATCTATAGCATAACTACTGTGAACAAATGATTGCTCCAACCGCGGGCTTAACTTTTTTTATTAATTAAGAACCCTGATACCTTTCATTAGATGTGCCCATATTCACACTATACTTTTAAATTATTTCATTGTATTTCAAACTTGGAGGTGTAAATTATTCGGTGCTTTTTAAAAATGTCCAAAGTGCATAATATACACTCTTGAGTGCATATTACAGATAAGATTCTTAAAAAGAGGAATTGCGCTCCCAATTAAACAGGAGGACCCAAGTTGTGTTTAATCTCTTATACAGGGAGTTGTACAAGGACCACGCTTCCTACACTTCAAACTTCAAACGATTTTTTAACAAGATTTGCCTTAGCTTGATAATACATGGTTGCCTTAGAATCGATCCTTTTCCTGCGAAAATCTCCTTTCAACAAGGTGTCCAACCAAGATAAACTTAACTTTATCCTCTTTAACAAAATATATTGAACACCAAAAAAATAAGCGTCTCTTGTTTAATTATACATTAAAATAAAACTAGTTTTTAGGGTTTTGTAGATACTTCTCAAAACCCTTATGCCGAGGGTGATGTGTCCGTCTGTCCGTCGCTCTTTGGTTCATAGGGCCCGAACCGTTCAAGCGAAAGTGCTGAAATTTGGAACCTTGGTGCAACTTTTTGACCCNGTCTAAATTACAAAATAGAAGATTCTAAAACAATTTTTGATGGCCCTCTTTTCTAGATATTTTTTTTCCCACATTTCTCTTGTAATGTTAGACAATAAAAAATGCACTAGTATTTTTTTGTTCAATTCTTTTTTTTCGAAATTTCACTGCAATAAGTTCTCCATATGAATGTGGAATTTTATTGATTTATCGACTAATTACTGTACTGTCTTCGCAAATACACAGTCTGCACAACTTTCAGCTGTCTGGATTTTAAATAGTCAGTCAAATTTAGGTTACAAGATTTATAGACAAACAAAAAAAAAAATAAATAAATAAACACATTAATTAACTAATGACTGATAACTGCATTGTCAGCGAAGCGAAATAATCTATGTAAAATTCCGTTTCAATATTTTCAAGGTTGTCGGGAAGTGGGTCAGATTTAGATTAAAAGATTTGGAGTCAAACAAACAAGCTTAAAAGGGGTAAAGTAACAAGTAAAATAAAATAAAATGACTCTTCCATAAATTTTCTTGTACTTCAATGATTTAAATAGTAGCATTACAACTTAATTCATTAATTACTGATTACAGTATTGTTAGCGGAAACAAAATCAGTGTATGTTTCAGCTTTCTACGCAGTCAAGAAGTGGGTCAAATTTTTGAAAATAAGTGAGGTAACTTAGTTTAAGTTAAATAAAAGATAGCAAAATATGTTTTTATTTATATTCTTCTTTAATATTTGCAGAAGTTTACACTTTTTTAAATAACATAAAATAAAACCCCATATTTTGTTTTACCGTGTGTGAATCCTTTGGTATGAGTCTAATAGGGTTTGCTTGTGTTTAGCGGTTGGGGTAAGATAGAAAGGCCCCTGAGCTGGGCTAGGGTTCTATTGACGTGTTCTCTATGGTATTATTGTAGGAAGTATAAAAGACGGAGGAATGCCAGAGTTGGCGTGTTGAAATATCAGCGCTCAGTCTTTTATTGAAGTGGATTGACAGAGCCGGGGGCCCGAGTTTCCTTCATCTGTCCTAATATGAAATAATATCCTAGAATATTGCTCTAGATCTCTTTTTTTACAATATTTATTGATTGAATAAAATGTCTAAAAAGCAGATTTTTTTTTGTTTTTATATAACTTTCACAATCACCTATAGATAAAAATTCAGTGCGCGATACAACTAGTTTTAAAACTTTCTCATAAACTAAATAATCATTTGGTCCATGGTTTTCATTTATTAGTTGTTCAAGTTTTTGGTGTTACATTCAATTATTATTGAACATTATAACAAAATTTACCATTAAAAAAATTCTCACCCGCAGGGAATCGAACCCGGACTTATGCTGTCCACTTTTATAGCTATTTTCTCAAGTACTAAAAACTACTTAAATGGTTAGATTCGTATATAAATAGACTACATTTAAAAAAAAAATTTTAAATTAAATTTCGTCGGCGATTTCAGTTCTCTAAATTTTTTCTATCCACGATTTTTCAGTGTTGGGGCAGCGTCTCTAAATTTAGCTAAAATTCATTTATCGATTTCACCTCCGTGTAATTNCTGAAACCACTGGACCTACGACCATGAAATTTTGTAGGTGTGTTCCTCTTACCTCATAGGTGCTCGCTAAGAAATATTTTAAAAATTCGCCATCATGATTCAAGATGGCGGCCATTTATATACAAAATTCGACAAGACGATATCTCCGGAACTATTTGCACTAGAACCTTGAATTTTAGAAGTTGGCTTCCTTATATGAAATTAGTAACTTTTGATAAATAGTTTACCAATCGGGCATTTTGATTCAAGATGCTCTTTAAGAGTATAGTAATTGTTGTAATGTGTACGGGGTACAAATGACAAAGTAATGGATACCCTTCATGATAAAAATCGTTGAAAAGCTGTTTAAAAGAAAAATAATTGTTCTTAAGTACAGTTTTGTCTTACTTTCATTTAGAAGGGGGAGAGAATAAATATATAAAAGTCATCATAAGTGTGTACATATGTATATGTATAGTCATTTATACAAATCTACAGTTTTAGCCCGATCTCGATGAAAATTTGCACACTTGACCTTCAAAGCAAGGGGAAGGTAACTGTCCACAAATTTTCGAACTATAAATTTTGGTTTAAAGAGGTACTGGGAACAAGTAATGAATACCCTTAATCTTCATGTTGCATATCGTTGAAATGCTCTTCTTTTCAAGTGTACAGTAATTGTTGTAATGTACAGATTTGTCATATTTTCACTTAGGAGAGGGGTAAATTTAGGATATTTGCAAATTAAATTATCAAAGAGGAGGGGGATATAAGTATAAGTAGGAGGGATAGAATCTAGATATTCTCGCATAGTGAAATAATTTGTATGCTTTCCTGGTAGTTTATAAACTTATCAAATATAGAAACACTCCGTAGCGAAGCACGGGTATCCAGCTAGTTTTAGATAAATTAAATTTAAAAATGCTTTTGGTTTAATAAAGACTTATTGGAAAACAAAATAAATAAAAGAAAAATCTATTATTAATATAAAAAGATCGGTGCACATGTTGAACTCATAAATTGAAGTTTAAAAAACTTTTAAAGGTCTAGAAGAAATACAACTAAAAAAAAGTAAATCCCAAGTTCTTTCTCTCTTCTCCCAGTGAAGAAAAGTAATCCCTTCAAAGATTCGCCACAAAAGTTTAACAATAAATTTATATTAAAATCAACAGACGAGCAATGAAAAAGGTAGCAAAATGCTGAGTATAACAACAAATATTTGACAAACTAAAGATAAAATAATCGTAAGTGATTCACCATCGACATCTTACTCTAATAACTTATTGACTGCTATCAAGTTATGAGTCATGCCTCAGAATCCGGGTTATTGTGAAATCAACATACAATTCCTTGTAGACGTAATACTGGTAGTCTAATGCCTAAGGTAAGCATTTCAAATTTGATTACTAAACGTACGTAAAGCCATTAATTAACTCTTTTATACGTCAGCAGAAGATGAAACCACGGATTACACCAATATATTATTTCATTAAAATTTGGCGAATTGAAATTTCATTAGTCAACTTAAGTGCTAAAATAAAATCTAACAGTGTTAAATAATATATTTGTTTATGTATACATGACACAACATCATAATAAATTGGTGAATTGTAATATCTGAAAATGATGTTATTAGCTTGAGATAGGTCTTGATAAGACTAATTTAATTATTTAAACGTTTCAAACCCTGCCTTACAATTTATTAAGCTGACAGTCCATACTTGGTTTAATTTAAAAATATATATACATATATTTTGTCTGTTCTAGAGGAATATATTCGGACCATCACAATACTTTCACTGTATCTACACTCTACACTATACGTACATCAGAAAGTAAAAAGCTATGACGAGTTTTTAATTAAGATAATTGACTGGATTTGGTACGAGTCCACTTCAAACAAAAGCGTGCAAGTGACATTGAGCTCTCCAACCCACGCCCAAATATACACGCTTAATCAAACCTGTAGAATTTATTAATTAGGATACTACGGTATTTTCCACAAATTTAAATAAATTAATACGAATAAATTATTCAGGCAAAGAAAAAAAAATTAAAGAAAAAGACAATAATTGGTTGTAAAAGCACATAATTCAATTAAATGCGATAGGAATCGAGGAAGCTATGAGCAACGAGTAACACTAATTGAGAGACTATTTTTAAAATGTCCCAAAGACAACAAATTACATTACAAATATAAGTAAAATAAGTAGAATAATAACTAAGGATGAAAATATTTCAGTTTTTTTCAAAACAGTTAATAAGATAACTTAATATTATTAGCATAAGAAGAGGATATCTAAAAAGCTGGTTTTTAAATGTAGAACTAGTTCGAAGAAGGATTAATATTTATTTAAAAAAAAGAAACTTTTACAAAATTAGAAAAGGCAGGACATTTTGAGTAATATAATATTTTAGACTCGGGGTATCTTGCAGGGAACAAAAATCTAATGTAATACGAGAAGGAGCAACAGACATGTCATTTGTCATAATAAAAAGTGTGTGGAGTAGGGAAGCAAGGCAGAAACAATTAGGAGAAGTAGCTTGTAGTTATATATTATGCATCTAGCTGGGGCTAATTAGACTCGAGTACTTGTATAATAAAACACACTACTAGGAAATAGCTGCCATATCAATATCAATCCTTAGAGGTTTAACTATCCCATACCCTAATGACAGTGCCCTACTTCCTAGAATGTCTCCTAATTAATCTCATTGATTAAGATATTAACAATTGCCCAGTACGATTTGCTGTCACCACCTTTCAGCTAGATAGTTCCATAACATAACAATAAAATCAATTTTACCATCATGTACACTAAATATATTTACTTACCGAAGGTAACGGAAGCTCTTTTCGGAAGAACAAACATCTTTTATGTCTCCAGTGATGATTTAATAAATTTCAAGACAAAAATCCGTTTTAAACAACAGGAAACATTTTTTAGTTCCGTTCTGTCTGTCTTTCTGTCGCTTAATATAAGTTTTGCGAATCATCGTACTAAAAAACTACTTGTCTTATTTTATTGAAATTTGGATGGTAGCCATTTTTAGCCCATTTTTGGTCCCATTTGGTTATAAGTTTCAACCTTCTGCGAATCTGCGTCCATTTGTACTCTTTCGCAAACATACATTTATTTACACCTACATCTTCAAAAGTACTAATCTGATTAAGAAGATCGAAAACTAGGTCTTCATGAAACATTTCACAAATTTGTCAATTTTGGAATTCACAAATCCCTGACGTAATAAATTTTAACAACAAAAAGAAAACACGGTTCCTTTAAAGAATCTTGATTATGGATAGAATGAAATTTACATTTATGATTTTTGTGTCGGTAAGTTGTTTCGAACAGATTTTTATTTCTATTATTTGTACATTCATTAATGCAAATATTTTGCCAATTAGAGTGACACAAAGCTTCCTCGCATCCTATCACTCATTTAATTAGTTTTATTTTTTTCATCCCAATATTGTCTAATTTATATGCATAAAAAGTATCAATTTAGCAATAATTAATATTAGTCCTTTCAAAGACATACGGGTAAATAAATCTATTTTTGTGAGCACGGGTAGAGAAACCAATGGGCGTTGAAGATTGAAGACTAAGGTACTACTAATCATAACGTACCCTTACCACCCAAATTTCATTAAAATCGGGTGAGTAGTTTTTAAGATATTATGGTGGTTAAACGATATAATAGACTAACAGAAAGACGCGCCATCAGAAATTTTACCTGATGTCTGAAACTGATATCTATCAGGAATTTTGTTCTTCAGAACGACTACATTGCTTCCCATAATACACTCGGAAAGCTTGAAAGCAACATCGAACAATGCTAACGTTGTAAAAAAGCTATAATAAGTGTAAGTAAAAAAAAACATACAACTTGGATTAAGTTGTACAAGAAGTAAGGTACGCTAAGGTCAACGTATGCGCTAAGCCTGAATGTTAAAAATACCTATAAAATATTATTGTCAAAATCCTTGTGGATTACCGAGCAACAAACATCACCTCTCCCAATATTAAACTAAATTATTGACGGCATTCCATCGAAAAATATCATCATAGATAAAGATCTATGACAAGCTTGACCGAAAAGAATGGACTAATGGAATAGAGGTAAGAATATGACACGGATTAAGATTCTATTGGTGTTATTTTATGTTATCAACGCTTTCTTTCTTTATTATTTGCTTCCTTTATCTTTCCTCCGGCACTCATATCGGATCATTTATCGGTTTTAAATCTACGCAAAATGGAAGTTATTATAGAAATAGCTACACTTTTCTAAAATAGACACTTCGTTTCAGTTTAAAGAAACAATAATCAAAAAACTGAATAAAGACATCATTTTAATAAAAGAAGTTGTGTAACTCAACAACATCAACTAAAAAATAAAAAAGAATTAACTGCAAACAAGTTAAAATATTATTATAAAATATTAAAAACATCTTAAAGTGTTTGGTGTCAGTTTAGAAAGAGCCCGCATGTAATTTGATAGCTTTTTCATATTTAACAGACGGAACTTAATAGCTGACCATTTTTGGACAAATAAAAGATTGATGTTTTAGCAACTGTAGTCAAATAAGTGTTTAATTGGCCATGAATTCTGTGGAAATACTAATAGTAGTAGTCGGGAATTACCAACACTAATAATTATAAGCTTAAAGAAATCTTTTAAAGTATATTCGCTCTTTAAAGCCATATAGAAAGCGCCACAGTCGACTTAATAGAGAGGCATAACAGATGTGAACTGAAATTACAATTAGCGAGCATGTAAGGTTTCTTCACACCCGCTAACTTTTAAAGGTTATTTCTTACATATTTATTTATTTTTACTTTCTTATATATATGTAATATATACAAAGAAAGTATTCTGATGGCAAGAAAATACGATATTAATATATATTTACACGTTTTGAGTCCAAAAAAAATGGTTTTTAAAAAATCAGTCGTCTGCAGTATATGTAAACCGCATGGAGCCTCAACTAATAGGTCAATTTAAATAAAATTTGGAATAGATGTTCAGAAAAATCATACCCCAAAGCGATGTCAAGAAATAAATTTAAGGTATGTACAAATTTGAGGGCTACTCTCCAAAAACTCGACAAAAAAAACTTATGTTTTTCTTGAAAACTGTACAGACTAATTTGAATTCAACTTTTTCAAGTTTAGTCCAGATCTTACTCTAACCATATAAGTCTTTTTCCCGGTAAATTGCGAGAAATTGTTGAAAAAAAAAAAAAAATTGCTGAGAATATGAAAAACAAAACAAAAAGTAAACAGCCACTTGTTGAATAATTTTTAATTTTGATAAATAATTTAGATTTGATTTTTTTATTTTTTTTTTATTATTTATTAACTGATTTTATGAAGGGTGGTCGACAGTCATTTTTTAATTAGAAAGAGACAATTTGAGTTTATGATAAAAATGAACATAAGTCTGCTAAGAATAGAATTAATGAGTTAAGAGTTGCGTAATTAAGTTCAGATGACAGACTAAAATCAGAAAGCGAGAGAGGGAGAAAGATATAATACTAATTATATATTATACAAATAATATTTAGATATTGATCGGGGTCAACAACCTTCCAGGGACTCGACGGCGCAATTTCCAAAATTAAATTTATCTTTTTTGCTAAATTCAATTTGACTTACAATTCAACAACAGCGGGGAAAAAATTAAATTTGTTATTCCTTTCATATTGATCAATGGATTCCCCCTGAGTAATATCGTCGTGGTGGCGCCATCCTAAACTCATCCAATTACAAACCACCGAAAATATTTTTAAAGAAATTTAAGAGGTCGGTTTTATCACCACTTATTAAACCTAAACAGCTTATTATATAATGCAGGTTTCCCCTTACACATCCTCTTTAATACCGCGTACTTCTTGTTAAATACACCACAATCCACAATTATTAGAGGAAGTTCAAATTCATGCGGACCTTGTTTTGAATAAAATGGTGTACATTTAAAACAAAAATCCTAGAGTTATAGAGGCACGAACTGCGTAGTACTAACAAGAGGAGATAGGGGGGGGGGACAAACGTCAGGTTATGATAAGTGAGGGGAAATTTATAGCCCAAAAATTGTAAATCACAGAAATCAAGTTATTGGTGAGTAGTGTTTTAGTGTCACGAATCATTATTTTGTTATACTTCTATAGATATATCTATTCATATCTATAGATATGAAGTAGTCCTAGTAATTACTAGCTAGTAAGTAATTAGTAATCACTTACTCTACAAATTAAAGAAATATATCGAGAACGATGTTTTATGTAAGAGAACTAAATCTCTAGTTGACCAACAACGGAAGCTACAACAGTATTTATTATGAAAACATTCACTCAAGGCTGAAGGTTTAATATATAATTGTCCTTGATGTAAAGCTTCGGATAAGATAAAAAAAAACATCAAGTACTAAGTACTAAAAACCCAGCAAGCTACTAAAAGGGTTTCTTCGTATCCTACATTATTTTATTTTTTACTAAAATATGTTAATAAGTTAATCATTCTTCTGTTAAGCCCTTAATTTTCTACTTTCTCTTTTTCTTCTTAGGCTACAAGGAGACTTTTTAAATATATTTTTTATATTGAATGCACTTTTTAGCCCATAGCTGGGCATTATCAGGCCTTTATCGGAGTATTTGAAAATAGCCAAGTTACAGACAAACATTATTGGATTCAAGAGACCTCCTAAACGAGAAGTTCGTTTCGTGCTATCACAATACTTTCTATCTCTCTCTCTATATATATNACTAAATGTATATAAAGTATATATATATATTATACATGTATATGAGAAAGTAAAAATAACGAATTGTGTTTTTATTAGATGAATTTGTTTGCAATGACTACTTGAGTTACAACATAATGCTTCTAGAAGAGAGGATCTAGACTCAAGTCTTCATTGAGAGTCCTAGTTGATAACTCTTACTTTTAATAGCACTATAAAATCACTCTTTTACTTTCCTTTTTCATCGTCACTCACTCTTCATTTCTTTCTCACATACCTACTCTTCTCTTTCGTCCTTCTCACCCTTGCTCTCACTACCTCTAATAATTATTATTCATCACAATCTCCGATGTTCTCGCTACTCCTTATACTCCTTTCCAAGCATAGTGTTCCTCTCACTTTCTGCTCTTATTCCTCAGTCCCATTTTTCCTCTCCATCACTCACTCTTTATCTCTTGCTTAATTACTCTTTATCATTATCTCTTGGTTATTCTTTCTCTTCGTTTCCATCACCCACTATTTATCTCTTGGTACCTCACTATTTTTCTTCCTATCACTACTATTTACCTCTTGATCTCTCCATCTCTACCTTTGTCTCTTCTTAAACACAATCAATTAATCTCGTTATATTTACCTATTATTCGCTAAATACTGTCTTTCATTCTTTATCTCTTTTCCTCACATTATAATTGTTCCTAACTTATTCTTCATTGCTCATTATCACACTCAGTTCCTCTTTTTGTGGTTATCTCTCATTATTCCAGGTGAAGAGAGATGTTTTATAGCCTTGACCTCACAGGGCAATAAAAAGACACTAAATCAATTTCTATCGCTCATATTAATCTACAGCCCAACTGTACATAGGATCCGCACTCGGCCGAATACGAGGACGGTCGACAACAAACGCCCGACCTGGTCGGCCGAACTTAGCCTTCTCTACCTTCTTACTTGTCCTGTGCAGCCGAATCACACCCAACTAAAAGGATCCTGCAGTCATAATTCTTGCTCCGTGATGTTACTTTCACATAGGATGGATCGTGTCGTGGACAATTATTGGGGAATGAAGGAGAAAATTTCGAATTTCGTCATAAACGTCAGAAATGAGCTGTTTACTATCGAATGAACCGTCTCAAAATATTTGAATGTATGCGACCACACGGTCAAACTTGGGCGAATTGGTCGGGTCTCGTGTAACTAGTAGGTGTCTCTCCTTGACTTTTGCCTTAGGATATAACAATGTCCTACGGTTTTTTCATTCATTATTTATATCCTTATACTTTAATTATCTCCCTTGGTTCTTATTCTTACTTTCATACAATGTTGATGTCTTTCTGCCTCTCAATTTTTTATCTTTCTTCCTCACATTCTATGCCTCTCTATTTTTTCCACATTTTGTCCCTCTTTATATCTTAACAACACTCTTTCCATCAATTCTTCCTCACACTCTATCCCTGTCCATTCTCCCTCACACTCTATCCCTCTCTATACTTCCTACATACAACTGCCATAAACTTTACTAATCATACAAACTGTCTAACCCTCTTTAAATAACACTAAATCTTTAGTTAATATATTATGCCATGATAATATATTGTATTAAAAAGAACATTTGCAAACAACACGCTCTATTCAAAAACTAAAAATTGTAACTCTTTACTTCTACTCATGTAACTTAACATAATACATTTCAAATTATATAGGCAGCGACTATACTAAACGAGAGTAGAAAATGCCGAAATACACTTATTGTCTAAAGTAAAAAAAAACTACTTCTACTACGATTAAAAGTAACAAGGGAAATATTTAACGAACACTATCTATAAAACAAATTTAACAAATGTTTTGTTGAAAAAACACGACTTTGTCATTAAATAAAAAGTAATGTACTCCTTTACATTCAACTAAGTCCAACATATGGCTTTTATTGCGTAACATTAAAAGAAATTAGTGTGTTTATCTCTCTCTCTCTCTCTCTCTCTCTCTCTCT
>KZ651306.1:458540-472313 GCA_001010745.2 Gerris buenoi | reverse complement strand
TAAACAATACTACAAAATATATAAAAACAAACTAAACTAACACTCATTACAAGTTATTTATAAATGTAAATCAGTAACAATTACTGATAAGATCGTTTTACATCCTGGTTTGTGGTTTTAAATAAAACAATATATTCATTGTTAATGTTTTTTCAGGTAGGGAAAGTACTTAAAAACTTGTACAGATAACAATAACTTGTTCGAATGAGAAAGACAGAGTGAGATAAGGGTAATATTTGTAAAGGCGACACTCAGTCTAGATATTGATTTTTTCCTTTTATACACGGTCTAATTAAAACTTGAGAATATCATACTGATAAGAAATGAGCCGGGTTTTGTCCAAAAGAAAAATCAACAATAGAGACCTGTTACATAACAGCACAGTATTAATCTGTCTTTTCTCAATATCATAAGATATACGAAGTATTAACAGAGAAGAGAAAATACCTAAAACAAGGTAAGGTATTTACTTTCTCATTTAAATAGTACATATAACAGAGAAAGTATTGTTTTAAAGCGTAAAAATCAATTTTATGGAAATCACTGGACCAAGTAATTATGTACTCGTATGTGAGAAGTTGAGTACGAGTGTATCGGACTGATTTTTCTATACAGACTGATCTTGTGTTCTTTTTTATAAACATCATAGAGTCGTTGAAAGGAAGAAATGGAAATCAGTAGGGAATATGTGATAAGAGAAAATGAGCTGACTAAGAAAACAGAATCCTCCTCAAATTTGACGTACGAAGGACAATAATAAGGAGTGAACGCCGTACCTATTAGGAAATCTTTTATTAACTAAAAAATATTATACAAGAATAACAATTAGTGGTTTACCCTAACCGCTCAGACTGTCCAACCTATGCGAGTGAAAAAATAAAGCTACGTACTAGGTCTGGTAAGAGGCACTCTGCCAGTGATATTTTTGTTTGCTTGGTAGCCTGGCCCTATCTTCTATACTTCAAAATCTCGGGGTTTCGTTGGCTGCCATTGTTTTTCTGTTTTTCCCACGCTGTCAGAGAATACTCTGTTTCTAGCGAGATTGTCAAGAACTAGAAATCCATAAAACTGCCAACAAATATGAATTTTGACAATTATCTGATCAATTTTGCTCTTTAGAGTTCTATGCATTTTACAAGTTAATTAGGACACAAATAATAGATTTATTAATCTAACCTGATGTTTAATTTATTAATCTAATTACAATTGATTTTTTCATATAATAACAACACTAATCTTTTCTTCCTTCGAAACCATCCGTACGACGAAGCAACGAATGTGCACCAATAGTGAGGATAAACCAGAAAACATTATTTTCTTTTGAAGAAATTGATAGAAAGGTACGTAAAATATTATTCATGTTATCTATTTCTAAAGTTTGTTATTTAGTTTTTGTTTTTTTATCAACGGCAACGGTTAAGAACCTAATGGTTGTTCAATAGTGTCGGAACTAATCCGTTTAAATTATTACGCCGGAACAATAAATAAAAAAATCACAGACATATTTTATAGTTGCTTCATGAGAAGAAAGAAAGAAAAAGAATGCACAATAAAAAAATGTAAGAGTTATTGCTGTCCCAAATCGCAAACAGGAAATTTAAAGAATGACAGGACTGCGCATGCTTTTTGTCTAACGTTCTTTACACTCTTAATGGGACTGCGCATGCTCCGTGTCTAGGTTCTTTACACTCTACCGGCTACGGGATACAGGAAACTCTTCCGGTTAGCGTACATAAAACTGGGGCCGTAACCTTGCGCCTCCTCTAAGAAATTCTAACAATTCAATACCGTAAGTAGGAGGTCGTTCATAAGGCCGTCGGCCCACATAAAAATATTTCATGTGCGGGAGACTCACCTATTTCTTTTTCGTCGTAGAAAGAAGTCTACAAGAAAATAGTTCAAACAAAATTTAAATTAATTAATGAAAAAGAACTATATTTTTATAAGTATCATTATCAAACTGCAATAATAATAATAAAATGAACAGTTATTATTTAAATATTAAGAGTAATAGCATCAACCATAAGAGATTTTACAATTTGAAATGGATAAAGCTATTAACTATTAGCCCCTGTTAGGATAATTAAAAAGGATAATTAAAAAAGTTTATCCATCAACAAAAAAGGGACGAAAAAAGTTAGATTAACAGGTAATGGAATCATACCGAAAAATAATAAAGAGAAAGACTAATGTCAAATTTTTAAGGTGTAAAAAAGGATATAAAAACAAAATTTTATACAAATTTGAAATTACAGTATGGACATTATTTTCCTTTTAATTTAAACTGGAAGAGTTAAAATAAATTGGTCCTCCTAAGATTTACATGATGGACAACAGGCGCCGACAAACAAACAAAAGCAAAGTTAGGTAATATAAAGGATTTAAAAATACCAATTTACGCTGGTTTGAGCACTTGCAAATGAGATATTACCTAAGAAAGTCCTCAAAGCTCGCTGTGAAGGAAGAGGAAGAACACCAAGGGTAGAAGAAGGACGACTTGGATGCATAACATCTAATCCATCCTGGAAGGATCGAGTATCGTCTCTTCGACGAGTAAGGACTTATGACCACCAAAAATAAATAATATTGGAAATCATTGGTAATCGTCTACACCTAGCGGTCGAAGAAGATCCGACTAAGTAAAGTGAAGTAAAGGTAAATAAAGTAAAAAAATAAAATAAATGTATACGTTCGTTATTATTTGTACAATTAGCTAGATAAAATCTGTGCCACTAAAAGAAAAGATAAAAGGTCCAGGGGGAGGTGAAGGTGAAGAGAAGAGTCCAACTAACTGTAACTCGGGAGAAAAGTGAAGGGGAAACTGAGTCAATTTTAACAGTGAAGGTCAAACTGTGACTAACAGCAACAAGCAACTTCACATCACAACCAACAGTACGGACCAGTGTTGTAAATAAATAACATACAAAACAATTCTAAATATAGCTCTACATTTATCGTCCATACAATATAAACTCAAATTTGCTATATTCGCAGTGGGCAACACGTGGCTTTATCGATTTATTTGAATTGAAATTTTATTAAAAACGCAAGATTTTGGTGAAAAAAAAAAAAAAAAAAAAAAAAGTTCATATCAGATTTTATGGTTTTTATGCGACTCTTAACACCTCATAGCGGTAAAGCTGTTTATACTAAAAAATAAAAAATAATAATCTGAAATTAATAACATTTCTATTGATCCCCAGAGCACCCTAGTACTGATAGCTCAATATTTAGTGATAAAAAAATACACTTGAGAAGTACTTTGAAAACCATTTTAGTCGACATTTAAAAAATACATTACTTTATTTTCATCCATAAACTATTACATAAAAATACTGTAGAATAGTATTATCATAACACTAAAGAAAATATACCCATGAAACAGCTGACGGAAAAGACAAGCTAAAAAGCTAAAAATGACGGATTCGATGGAAAAGACAAAGATTGACAATATAATCGCTGTAAATATATTCTTGAATGCACAGGAAGGTGGAATTAAGATAGACGTCCCTCCACAAAAGCCGGTGGGGTGGGACAAGTGTAAAGCTTGAAAAAGAAAGAGAGATATTTTAAACTGAATCAAATTAAATCTAAATACTGTATTGGTAATTTTATCTTGAAAGATCTCGCGGCTAACACCTTTTCAACTAAATTAGATATTGTTCAGGTACAAAGAAGGATGTGTATGAATAAACCAAGAAGTTGATATGACTTTTGATGTCCCTATCACAGAAAAAGAAGGAATAGGACGGTGGTACAGTAAACAACTTTTACTTATCTAACGAAATCGAGTAGGAAATATTCGATTCGAGCTCTCTCTATATGGTACATGAAACTCCCGCTTATATCTTAATTTTGAACTTAAGTTCGAGATAAAATGACTTAAGCCTCTCGGACATATTGATCCCCATTACATAGAATTATTGCTATAAGCCTAGGACAGCTTTAGGTAAAGACTTTACTTTAAGACTTCCCAGTACTATTTTAGTGAGTAAAAAATAAAAAATAAAAAAAAAATAAAATAACTGCCGAAAAGTTAATATTAAAACTAGCTTAATACCTAAACATGTAATTACTTTAACAATGAAAAATGAAATAAATGTAATGACGAAACGAAAAAAATTAACAAATATGATTATATGATCATACATTTTTAAATATTATTATATAAATAACAAAATCGCTTATTAGGAAATTACAAAACCCTGCTTTGCCTCTAAATAAATAAAAAAATCGATCCGATGAGACAACTCAGACAAACTTTCTCATATACGAGTTCATATTCACTTAGCCCAGTGTTTCCAATTTATTAATTTTCTTGTGTACATTTAATTATTAATGATTATTTCATCAAAATTTACCATAAAAATAACTTCTTCCGAGAGGGGAATCGAACCTGGGCTCTCTCCGTTCGCGTTTTAAGCTATTTTCTCCGGAACTAGATTTTTCCCGGGAAAACGGCTTATATCATCAGACGCTTATTTAAATGGACTACATTTGAGAATTTTTTAATCAAAATCGTCGGAACCGTTTTCGAGAAATATTTTTTTTCACAGTTTTTGGAGAGTAGCACCCCCAAATTCGGAGCTAAAATTCATTTCTCGATTTCGCCTCGGGGTATAATTTATGTAACATGTATGCCAAATTTCGTCGAAATCGGCCCAGTAGTTAGGCTCCAGAGGTCTGCGTAGACGACAGACATTTTTTAAAAACCACATTTTTGGACTCAATCCCTCAAAACGTGTAAATCCAT
This sequence comes from Gerris buenoi, assembly GCA_001010745.2. NCBI lineage: Eukaryota > Metazoa > Arthropoda > Insecta > Hemiptera > Gerridae > Gerris > Gerris buenoi. Next base: position 467,560 of record KZ651306.1, on the reverse strand, counting down.
TAATATCTCAAAATCGAATTTTCGCGCCATCACAATACTAACTCTTTATATGAGAAAGTAAAAAATGACATTAAATAGCAAAATGAAAAGACAATGCATTTTTCTAAACAAACTAGAGTAAAGATAATATAAGATAAATAGAGTAAAAAATTCAAAAAGAGGAGTTTTTTTAGTTTGATATATATCTTATCGCTTTCATGAACGTGAAAAAAAGAAGTTAAAAGGCTCTATTTATTTACTTTTACTCACGAATTGCTTAATATCCGGTCAAAAATATAAATCTACGTGATTTTTTCCAGCAAGAGCGTCAGATTAATAATGATTCTAGTTATTAAAATGTTCAAATAATTTAATTATAAAACGCCCAACTAACGTAATGTCACGGGATGTTGAGTTAACTGTCAAGTACATTCTTAAGAAAAAGGTGTAACATGCTTTAAGAAGCAAGAACAACATGCAATGAATTTTCCCCAATACGACATTTAATGTTTCATATTAAATATATTAAAGTGATATAATCAGATTTCGAACTGAATGAGTAATAATAATAAAAGATAAACATAAAAATTGTTTCCGTGTAAAAAAAGATTGCGTTAAAAAAGAGGAAGTTTACACAGTGAGTCGGTCATGGTTTAAGTGACTGAGAGAGGGGTGTCAAGTATTAAGCAATGAATTGTACGTGAGGTAAGGGAAGAGACCTGGTGTGCTTAGCGCTTAGTATTAAAGTAGCGAATATCTGTGTCTGTGACGAATCCACCTGGATCACCTCGCCTCCTTTCAACAAGCCACGGAGACGGAGTTACTTAATAACACAACCTCCGCCTAGATATAACCACCTGGGATTCACTCGCTTACTTATTAGTCAGGAGTTTTACTGAGAAATAACAACATTCTATTCCACTGTTTAGTTAAGGTCGGCTACAGTTAATCCGGTAGAAGGATCTAGAATCTAGGGGAAGATATACGAGTCAGCTGTCCTCTCAACAAAGCCTTACCTCCGCTGTTAAATAAACAGATAAAAAAATAGATAACTAACCAAGAACAATCTGTTTAAATACGCAAATAATTATAGTGCAATGAAAAACCACCTCATTGACAAAAAAAAAGAGGAGAGACGCATTTCTTCCTTCTCTACTCAACATAAAACATTATTCTGGACAAATATAATATTAGAATCCACCTGATATAACTAGATACCAGTATTATTAACTTAAACCTGTTTAAAAGTTATGAAACAAATTTAGTTTAATATTCATTCAGTAAAGAAAAATGACACACCTTCCTCGCGAACTATTATGGTGTTATGATTTTACAACCAATTATTGTCTAATTCAATTAAGTTTTCCCTTTTTTTTAAAAAAAAAAAACAACAATTGACACACATTACTTTGATAGTTTACATGAAAAAAAGTATATAAATAGAGACGTTTCAACCCTTTCTTTTAAGGTCATCCTCCGATCTTAATTTATTGAAAGAGTTTAATAATACGCAGAGTTTTACATATATATTATATGTACCTACTTGTATAGATTACATTAATTTAACTGCTGATAAATCGGCCTAAAACGTGTGTGTGGAAAGCCCTTTCCACACATCCTATAGAATATTTACCCGATATTATTTTATAAACACGTGAATTACGGATTCTGACAGATAAAATAACGATGGGGAAGAATAAATCTAATTAAGTATTACAAATTTAAACGTAGCTTTGCTCGAAAAAAAATGTGGCACGAACCCTGTCATTTAATTACTCCTGTGCTATTATTAAATCTATTACTAATGTAATGAAATAGAACGTCGAACATGCTTTGAGAATTTCGACGGATCGGTTAAACACTAAAGTTACACCTCCGGGAATCTCGCTTCAATTACCTTCACTTAACATAATTAAGTTTTCTTGTCAAATAAACTTTAAAACAAAGGAAATGTCACTCGAACCTGAACCTGAAATAAGTAAAGACTTAATCAAAACAACCAATTTTACAATGTAAACTGATAAGAACGAGGTCACATTATTATTATATAAGTTATATCAGCTGACAGCCAGACATTGATAACAACACGTCCACTATAAATACCTATAAGAATAATGTATTTAATTTCAACACGCAACAGTCTCATTAATAATTAAGCGAAGTTCTGCAAAGGTTATTAAAAAACAAATTATTTAAGCAACTATTTAAAACCTATTTAAGTAACTCCATTTTCCTGACATTTGCCCTAAATCTAAATCAACCTACATTTTGCTCTACCAAGGAGGGATTCTATGGACACTTCTTAGATTGTTACCCACCTTATATATATATAAAAAAAACGAAGGGGAGTAACAATCTAAAGAAGGTTCTGGGATGTTTTTCTTTAAACTGCTACTCCCCTTATAAAAACACAATAGTGATATTCCTTTGCCTAAAAGTACATTGGACTAAACATACCTTTTTCTTTATAGTTATTTCGTCGGTCATCTATATTCTAAAACAATACTTTTTCTACTATAGGTAGTGAGGAAAAGTAAAAACATAGGGGAGTAACAATTTAAAGAAGTGCCAGATTCTGCATAAACTTACATAGAAGGTTATATCACAATCAAAATCAATTATAAAGACACTTAAAATCCACAGGAAGGTGACTTCGAATTTTAATTTTATGATTTTGATTATAAGGGTTGAAATTCAAAAGAAAAAAAAAAAAACACGCACATTAAAGATTTTTTTTTTTTAGTGTCAGCTTTAAATGCTCTAAATATTTTAGATCCTGTACCTCTTAATACATCAGAACAGAATTTATATTTTTAATATTAATGCGAAAAATAAAATTATGAGGATCAAAAATTTAAAAAAAAATCCAAAGAGTGGACAAGAATATTTCACCTGATAAAGGAAAGAAACCTGGATCAAAAATTTAAGTAAAAGTACAATATAATCAGTAGTAAATAAATTACAATAGAGTACAATAGAATCAAAAAAACAAATAAAATTGAAACGTGCAATTTTAATTAAAAACAAATTTAAAATTAGTTGTATAAAAATATTTAGTAATATTCGAATAAATCGTATCAAATTGAAATAGAGTACGATAATAATGGCATAGTTAATTAACAACTAAATATAAATACTAAGCAATATTAATTAAATGAAAAATTGTTTTAACAATAAGAAAATCCTTTTACATTATGATGCATAATTACGAAAATAAAACTGTATTCCTGGAAATATTTTTATCTCGTAAATAACAAAACAAAAGAGTATATTTATACATTTCCTCACCATGATGAAAAAAATGATTAAGGCAAATTGAAATTAAAACTATTTTTATACTTTTTATACAATGATATTTTTATAGAATAGATTTTTGATTTTTTGGTAGGCGGCTTTAAAATAAATGAGATCATTTAAATTTATTCGGTTGAAAAATAAATTAATTAAAAAAATATATACTTAGCAATAGAATTGTCGGTATTGAATCGTTTTTTTTTTGTTTGCCCACCCCTCCGTAAGGGGTAGCCAAGTAAATGAGGTCCCATGTGGCAAAAATTTAATTGTTTAAATTTAACCTAATAATTGAACCTTATTGTTTAAATTTAACCTTTACCTACCCTGTATTTGTTTACTATTTACAAAGAATGCCTATATGTACACCACAATAATTAGTCTAACTAACTATTAAGACAAGGGTATACTTACACATTAAAGCTATTTGGGGTAGGTAACTAAGTAAATGAGTGCCAAATTATCTATTAGAATTTTATTTGCACCATTAACCTCTTAAAAATACTTAATATTAATAATAACTATATATAAATAATTATTTCAAATGTTTTCATTATGATTAGTCCTAATATAATTTCAGAATCGGTGAATGTTTCTTAAATCTCTTACAGATTGACCACACAAAGGGATTCCTTGGTACATTTTTCTTCTCTAAATATATGTAGCATTAATAAGACACAATGGTGTGTTAAGTTAACCCAGCAAAGTACAAATAAATGTGCTTTAATTGGCCTAATTAACAATGATCAAGGGGTCGTAAGCTACAATGAAGGATGCTGAAGAATACTTCTATAGTTAAATTTTTATCCAGTGTTACCTTAAATTTCAATGGCAATTCATACTGTGTATTTTGGGATGTAATATAACAGCATATTATAATTTTAGTTCCATTTTACAAACAAACATCATAACCACTATAGCCTTTGAAGCGGTCTGGCCTATCACTATGCCTGACGATAATTATTAAAAAAAATACTAATGTTACAAGATTGAGGGCGAAATACAGCTTTTGAAAAGAAGAAAGGAGAGGAAATACACTAGACTTTTTCACTTCATTAAGACCCCAAGAAGTTATTAAATTAAAAAATGTAAGTTCAATTTTATGAAACCTAATTAAAATAAACGCAAGATAAAATATTTCAAGATAGATAAATATTTCTATCTGCCCAAACATGAGTAACACAACACCACAAAAGATAAAATATTTCCATAAAAATTGGGGGGGGGGGGTGGTTAAATTCCCTCTTCTCTTTCAAGGATGAAATTCCTTATCACTGACTTGATAACAAGACATACGAGTGGTTAAGCTATAAATTTTAATTTATTTACAATATAAACATTGTATACCTACATGGATACCTACATTTATTTTATTTTTGGATAAACTTAAGTCTAAAGTGGCACAAGATGGTAAAATGGCCTCGCCTAACTGCACCGGACACTGCAGATTAACAAGTTTTCAGCCAATATCAATGCTTATTATTTACTTAAAACCATTTACAACATTTAAAGAACTTTATGAGGGGTAAGAAGGAATTAAGTGTAGGAAGATAATAAAACTTATAAAAATTTGATCAAATAACACCAAATCTTTCAAAGAAAATATAATAATAACTCCACACACAATTCAGGTAAATAAGTAGGTACTTGAATTGTGGCAACCATTTTATACATTTCAGATAAGTAAAACTGATTTTCATTGCACTTATGTTCAAAAATATTTAAAGCTAATAATACTAGCCCATAAAAACTAAGTTCTTATTATAAATCCTACGTACAATATACATTTTGTCTGAGCGAGTAGGTGCCAAGTTGTTTGTTTATAAAAGCTTGCTTTGGTCATTTTCATAACAATCTCAGTTATTGAGTTTTTAAAAGCAACGTCGTTAATCAGTGTGTGAACCTAAAAGATGATATAATGTATTTTTGTATAATTTCATAATCTATAAGCCAACTTTCAGCTGATTGAATAACTGGAAGAAGGATAATTAGATGTCCAAAAGGTATTGACATCAAACGACAACAAATAAAGGATTTAATAATAAGAAGTTATTAAGCCATACTAATACCTGATCAAATGACAAAACATTGACCAAGGTATCATATAAAACTAAAGTAAGAAAATGAATAAAATGTGTTATAGTGCTTGCTTGCAATAACTGTCCAATGTTTATGTTGTGTGTTACAACATAGTGAATTTATATTTCAAGAAACAAAGATAAAGTACTTAGGTTTTCTTTTTGTAATTAAATAAAGTCAATAAAATAAAAGTTATTACCATAGTCACAAATTGAAATCATCACTTATTTGACACAATGTTGTTACTTAATTAATACACCATATCACACCCCCAAAATCATATCATGTCAAAATTAAAGACTAATTATTTATGGTATATTTAAGCTCCTAAAGATGGAGTATTTAAGGATCCTGTAATATAAGGATTAAATGTGGCCTTTGTTATCTCTTTTAAAATTAAAAAACACAATATTGACAACATTAATTATCATATGATTTCAGATATGTCTATGAAAAATATGTTTCTTTCGATTGAGGACGAAATGTTTCCAGGTCAATTAAGTAATAAATAAAATTAAGAATTTAATTGTCATTTATCTCCTAAATAAAAAACTATGATTTCACATCATATTATATTATGTATATATTAAATTAAAAATAAAAAGCACAGGTAAAATAAAGGAAATATTTTTATTTACTTCAATATTATAGGAAATTTAAAGTACATGACTTCGTTCTTAAACTTAACATGGAATAAAGAAAATTGAATTTGGTACAATTTCACATTACCAGATTTATTTTTGTTAAAATTGTTTTTGAAAGAAATATGGATGCAGAATCTTTTAGTATGTTCAAGATAAGACCAGAATATTAAGGCGTAAAGAACAAGTCAAATAATAAGATTGGGATTACCATATCATCTATATAACCACAATGTGAATTTGAAAAAAAAAACATGTTTAGAAGTGATGCGATGAAGTCAATAGGTGAGGAGGTTTTTAACAGTAAGTGCCCTGTACCCGGTTATCAACACCAGGTTAATAACAATAGATATAGATTATAGATATCTAACAAACTTTTTAACACAGAGATATCATGGTATTGATGGTATTTACTATGTGGTATCCCTACACGTGAGACTTAATTTTTATATGAATCGCATTTAATATTAACTAGAGGACCAAAACTTCCACTAAAAGGAAGTATATTATTCAAAACATACAATAGTCGTTGTTTAAAGCAAATTATGTTACAAGAGAAGTGAGACATTGTAAACGACAGAGAAATATAAATATACATAAATACGTTTGGCAAGGAGTGAATAAATTACTAAATCGGAAGAAGATAGAGCTCAAGTACTCGTAAAATATCAATAAGACAGTAGAAAAACATTACGAATGTGTTTCCATCTTTATCCTTTCTGTTCCTTTCGTTCACACCACCCATGTTTTCAGTTGTTATCGATGTTTGGGAGGATGTTATTTTAATAAAAAATCCATAGCTAAGAAATCCACAAGTACGGTGCTTTCGAATCCTTTTAGAATAAACACGGTAATTTAAGAAGCTTCTAAATAATAAAGTTATCACTGATAAAAAAGTGGTAAGTAAATAAAAGTTTATATTTAAAAATACTTGGGTAGGATCATTGTCGGTAAGGACTTACTTCATGGTGATAGTTTATCGTGGTGTAGACAGGCCTAGACAGGAGACAAACACTGTTTCGACATACGATTACAACGGGTCCTACATCCGAACCGACACGATTAAACCGACATTTCAACGGCAAATATGAGTATTTCAAGAGAAGATCGGCATTATCTCAGAACACGACATACGACTCGCCAGGGGACGCCATTGTACTAGAAAACATCGATTCATGAGACGTGCAGGGGAGGGGAAGGTAGTTGGGTGGGAGCCCGCCAGGGTGGGCTAGCACCCAGTCCACGCCCAGTGCCCAGTGTCTACGGCCGCTTACCCGGCCCACAGATCTCGCTACTAGACTCGCACATAAATAAAATTTATTTACCTACATAAAATATAATTTAAATTTAAATCACTCTTCTGACACTAGATTTTTAAGTGTGAGTTTCAAGTTAGATTCACCCATGACAGATTAATCAAAATCGACCATTTTCACAAACTAACATAGTAACATAAAAACTTCTCAAGGAGTCAGTAAACAAATTTTTATTTGTTTTTAGTATTATTTCTATGATTAGGGTTCTTCTAATTCACTTATAAAAAAAATATTATACTAGTGTTAAAAACACTATTTGAAAAACTTTTAATATCATTTAAATTCAGATATTTCTATGAAAAAACATTTACTCTCTATTGAGGACGAAATGTTTCCCAGGTTAATAAATTGAAGACTTTTAACAGTCACTTATTTCCAAATTAAAAACGCTTATGAAAAGGCGCATAAAAAATAACCATGGATTAATTTTCATTTTGTTCGGCCATACTTGTTTTCAATAAAATAGCTACCAGAAAAAATCACAACTATTCTTAATCTTCCTGAAAAAAGCTTTAAAGCTATATGCAGGCCCAGACTTATAAATGGGCTGACTGGGCTATAGCCCAGGGCGCAAAATTTTCCAAGACAATTTTTTTACCAACAATAAATTTAAAAAAAAAATTCTACCTACTGTAATGTTTTCCACTCAGAAGGCAAATGTCACTCTTTCGCCTTTCAACCAATGTCAATGATGGCCAATAAAAAATATTGCATCTAGTTTTTTTGGTATCCAATACTTAATAATATGTATTTTCTATTTAGTAATTTATTAGAGTATTTATTTTATTTTAATTACTTCTCATATTTGTAAATTCTGATATTAATATCTGATACGCATGTTTAGATTCACTAGTACATGGATTCTTGTTAATGGGCAATAGTGATTTATAAATGAAAGGTTGTTGAATGATTTTATTACAAATCATTGTGGCTTTTTTCGATAATAATATGCTCAAGATCCTCCTCTACGCCGCATTCTGAACACACCGAAGATTGCGCTTTTCCTATCTTGTAAAAAAATAACATATTATGCCGTGATTGGCTCTCAATCTACTGCTTGTCACAAATGATCTGGTTAGTGCTATACCTATACCACTATACCATAGAGTGTTGACCCAAAACGACTATTATTCTATACCTTTTTCTATTTTTTAATAAAATAATACAGATATATAATAGAAAATAGCGGATACTTCCAGTCACGGGAAAACTATTTTAAAACATTTTTTGAGTGGGTTATCAAATGATAGGTATTAAAGAGTAGAAAATTTTGCGTGTCCCCCCATCCCTAAAACTATATTCTGTTGATACTAAAAATATAAAAAAAATGCAAATCCCAGCAGACAGAACGCTGGGCTATAGAAAAATAAATGGGTAAGGCGTGAAGACTCACATAAAAAGGGTTTCGTTGGTATTGAGAACAAAAATTAGTAAGGGGAGGGGGAATTATTAATTTTTTTTGACAAAATGGTGGGGAAAATGAAATATTACTCACAAGTGTTATATATTTTTTAATACCTTTCAATTGATACTCCACTCAAAATTAAAAAAAAATGTTTTCGAGTGACAGGAATTAGCCGCCATCTTGGAATTCCAGTAGGTAAATCAGATAGAGTTGCTAATCTTTTTTTTTTAATGGCCCAGCAGACCGCACATTTTGCATATTTTTCTATATTTATGTAACAGCAGAAGTATGATTTTAGGGGGGGGGGGG
>KZ651306.1:421479-436947 GCA_001010745.2 Gerris buenoi | reverse complement strand
TTTATTTTTTTTTTTTTTCTTTGGGGTTTTAGTCCCGTTCGACTGCTTAGGCCATTACAGGACAGGGGTTATCCGACCACTTTACTCATCTACTCGATGAGATCATTAGTGTGAAACATGTCTCACCCCTCCGGGATTCGAACTCACGTTGGGGTTTTAGACCTTGGTTTCAGAGCCGAGGACGCTATTCTCTCGGCCTGCGCCGGCCCCTTAATAATAATAATAAACCCTTAATAACTACGTCTCCCGTAGTTATTGATAATTGTAATTTGAATTATTTAAAATTTAATCTTTCGGTAGTAAACTACCAAAAACTTAAAAAAAAAAAAATAAAATAAAATAACAATAATATTATCATCTATGTTGACTATTTTAAAGAATATAGAATAATAAAGATATACATTATATAAGAATGAAGTAAATTGAATTTACATACAAGATCAAATCAATGATTTGCTGTGGCTACTTCAATAAAGTATATAAAGCTTAATTTAAGATATATAAAAAACAAAAAGTGTGTAAAAAACCTCAGTAGTTATCGTTTTTTATGTGGGTCGATCAAGGGTAATAGATTAAAAATTCAACTTAGGTGAATCATTCTTAAACTTGGCCTTGAAGATCAAGTGTGTAAAATTTCATCTAGCTGTGAATAAAACTGTAGACTTGTATGAAACAACAAACAAACCTTTATTCACTCTTTGGGATGGTGGAGGTATCAATGTATCGGTATTGGTTCAGATCACAATAATTGATGAAGGGGATGTAGAAACCGTCTTTGATATTGCTTCCTTGTTACCATATCTTCTTCTTCTTATCCGGCGCTACAGCCTGATGTCGGCTTTGGCCTCTAAAACAACCTTCTTCCATTCATCCCTATCATAGGTTCTCGCTCTCCATCCACGAATTTCTATCTTGTTCAGATCAGCTTCTATTCCGTCCATCCATCTTAGTCTCGGTCTTCCTTTTTTTTGCAACGGTTGTAGAGTCTCCCCTTCACCTTATTTTTGGCTACTCTACTCTCTGGCATTCTGACTAGATGTCCAAGCCACCTTAGTCTCTGAGACTTAACGAAACGCACTATGTCATGCCCGTTGATGAGATGTTCCAGCTCGTTGTTTCTTCGTATTCTCCAGGTACCATCGACCTCTCTCACAGGTTCATAGATCCTTCTGAGGATACCTCTCTCAAAACTTCTTAGTTCCTTCTCATTGGTTGCAGACATTGTCCATGTTTCACATCCATATGTGGCAACAGGTCTTATCAGGGTCCTATAATTAATTTTTGTGCTTCTTCCAATAAGTCAGCTCTTAATCATTTTAATATTAGTATAAAAAGCTCTTGTTCCTGTCTGGACTCTTTCTTTTATGCAATTACTCATATAGTTATCTGATGATACAAGAGCTCCGAGGTATTTAAACGAAGCTACTCCCTTAAATTTTTTGTCACCGATAATTATTTCACATGGACGCATGCGGACTTTCTGATGTAGACATGCACAAATACTTCGTTTTACCCTCGTTCACTGGACCAATTGCACGTGCGTACAGTTCAAGCTGGCTAAACACCTCTCTTAATTTATTTGTTGACCTAGAAGCTATAACAACGTCATCTGCATAGAGCGTGGCTGACAGTCCATCACCCTGCATTAAATGGGAATTGCTGACTAAGTTTATTTCCAACCTTCACTTTAGCCAATGTGTCTGTCATTGTCATAACCACAAGTCTCACAAGCTTTCTTGGGATTCCTAGAGTCTCAAGAGCTTTAAAAAGCTGTTTTCTGTTTAGGCTGTCAAATGCCTGCCTAAAGTAGATGAAGAGAAAGTGTAAGTCCATATCATGTTCGTAATATTTTTCCATCATCTGTCTGATTACAAAAAGTTGGTCCGTCGTTCCCCTATTTATTCTAAAACCACATTGGTATTTGCCTATTATTTTCTCCGTCAGTTTACTTACTCTTCTGTTGATAATTCCAGATCTTGTAAGAAATATTCAATAGAGTAATGCCTCTATAATTTTGGCATTGCTGCTTGTCGCCGTTTTTAAAAAATGTAAAAATATAAAAAAAATCCTTATTACCAAATGAGACCACTAACTAATTCAGATGGTTTTCAAAATTTAAGATAGATGAAAGTTTACCTAATTTGCCTCTCAATTCTATGTATGTATTTCTCTTGAATAGTTTTTGCAGGATAGGATAACTACCTCGATAGCTGGTATAGGAGATCAGTTAGCTCTACTATTAAGTAGTTAAGCAGCATTGGGCATGGTCAACTTCAATCAGATCTGGGTTCAATTTCTGTACTGGGCCTCCTGCTCGGTGTTCTCCCAGCTGCGCTATACATATAATAATGGGTAGCTGCATGTGTTAAATGGGGACTATAAACTATAAATACAGCAGAATTACAAAATAAATATCAATTGAATAAAATAAGGTTGAACATTTCTTATGTTTTATTCTTTTTCATACCCATTTAAAACTAATAATTATTGTTTATGGAGCATTAGTCAAGTTGATGGTCCCCCTTATGCCAGAACCATGAATGTGCAAATTTTCATATTCTGGGTTTACTAGTAATTTGGACTTACAATCGAAGATGTGCCAAAAACTCAAATTTGTGCCTGCCTTGTAGCAGCTGTTACTGGCTATGGCTATGACATCTAAATAGAATATCTGAATTATGGTAATATCATAAAATTTAAAACACCATTTCCCAACAATGTGGCGATATTTACATTTAAAACTGGGATTCACACTTACATGTTACTACACTTATATGTGGGATGCAAACATTAAACTATTTGTGTTTCCTTATTTGTATACTTTAATAGTTGTTTGTTTATATACTCAGTTGAGTGTGTACCCCCTACTTCAGTTGCTGTATAGGACGCTGTAAATGTATTTCATAATGAATCAGGAAGAATGAATAGCATAGTATAGCATTAAAGGTAAACTATTTTTTTTTTTTTTTGGTCTAAAACCCGATTTAGTTAATAAATGTTTCAAAAATTCTTCAGAAACAATTTTAAACAAACTTTTAGGGGATTGCTTTTTTTCATTGGTAGTTTTGACAGAGATTTTGTGGTACTTAGATAACATTATGGTATATTAGGTACTAAGTAAATAATAACGTACGTCTAAGGAATTGCTTTTTTTTAGCTGAAAAAGCTCTAAAAAAAGGCCCAAAAGTCACCGTTGAACCTACTTTTTTAAAATTTTCCATGGGAGATGTCCCCAGGACCCCCCTTTTGGCAGGGGTCATATATATGACAGGAGTTAGCAAGTTATTTACATTGCAGCAGTGATTAAATAATAAATTTTGGATAAACTGTGTTTTATTTCTATTGTTCTTATATTTCCTAAAAGTGAATGGCTGAATTGACTGATCAGCGTTAGCTTAGAGTGATGGAGGGGAGCTTACACTAGTTTTGCCTACGGCGCCAAAACCTCTTGCGCCAACTCTGATAATTCAGCTATTCTAGTTTTTTTTTTTTTCTTATGTACAGCAACATGGTATTGGGCTTACTAGCCAGAAATTTTTTTTTGGCCCTAGCATCCCCCCCCCCCTCTTCCTGAAAATACACATTATTGTTACAGTATTTTACATTCATCAAACTGCCATAGCCAAAGCTGATACAATGCAGGCATGAATTCGGGGTTCTGGCACAACATGGATTATAAAACAAGTCCAAATAGCTAATAAACCTAGAATATAAAAATTTGCACATTTATGGTTCTGGCATAAGGGACGATACATATATAGTTCCCATTAAGGAGAAAGTCTTAGTTTTTTTTTTTTTACAAAAAATGATTTTTTGCCTTTTTAATATACACATATTAGTAGATATTAATATCTACATTTAATGTCAACATTAGTTGTAAATTATTCTATTCTTAGGTGGGTGTGTCATGTGTCACTTATAGTGGAGTGACTCATTTCGTAATAATTAATCTAAGTTATTATTAGGTATTAAAGCAATTACAAAGCTACAAAAATACAGTAATTGACATTGAGCACAGATGTTTTTGGTTAGAGGTCAATTTTTTTACTATTGTTAACTATACTTATATACTGTTATGTCCTGAGATAACCAAAAGGAAAATATTTCTTCTATTTGAGTAATTAAAATCATTATTTAAATATTATTTATTTCTTTAATAAAAAAAAAAAAATTTTCAAACATAAATTTATTTNATGAGACCTTTAAATCGACCCCTTATGTATTAGAATCAGACAAATTTGACTTTTTAAATGGCGGGGGGATTTTTAAATTTTATTATCAACATTTTTATGCAAACAATAAATTTGGTATAGTATCTAAAAGAAATTATGAAGAATACTTTTTTCTTGAATAGTCAAAATTTGGACCGGTTTCCTCTTGTACAATTTTAGAAAATTGTACTCCTTGGGTACAGGGTGCATTTTGAACAAAAAGTAATACTATAAATCTTCATTTAAGAACAAGCAGATTTTATGAAGATTGACTTCTAATTTTTTTTTTTTTTGAATTTACACGTATAGGCAACTCCATCTGTGGACGTGTACTGTATATTATGTGTAAGTATATACAGTAAAAAAAAAAAAGTCATATTTTTGGAGGATAGCGCACATAAAAAAATTGCAAATTCAAGGGGGAGTATAATGTTTCTAAACCTACATGCGAATTTTTATCGAAATCAGCCCAGTAGTTTAGGTGTAGCGTGTCTGCACAGACAATAAACTGAAGACATTTTTTAGACTCAGACCACAAAACATTCAATAGAATCTCAAAATAAAATTTTTGCACTATTACGATATGAGTATTCCTCTCTATATAAGAGAAAGTAAAAGGTCTAATAAAGAATTATTTATTATTTAATAAATATGTAAATACATAAAAGCATATTTTTTACTAGTTTCAATTAAACTATTTGTGTTTCCTTATTTGTATACTTTAATAGTTGTTTGTTTATATACTCAGTTAAGTGTGTACCCCCTACTTCAGTTGCTGTATAGGACGCTGTAAATGTATTTCATAATGAATCAGGAAGAATGAATAGCATAGTATAGCATTAAAGGTAAACTATTTTTTTTTTTTTTTGGTCTAAAACCCGATTTAGTTAATAAATGTTTCAAAAATTCTTCAGAAACAATTTTAAACAAACTTTTAGGGGATTGCTTTTTTTCATTGGTAGTTTTGACAGAGATTTTGTGGTACTTAGATAACATTATGGTATATTAGGTACTAAGTAAATAATAACGTACGTCTAAGGAATTGCTTTTTTTTAGCTGAAAAAGCTCTAAAAAAAGGCCCAAAAGTCACCGTTGAACCTACTTTTTTAAAATTTTCCATGGGAGATGTCNTATATACAGTAAAAAAAAAAAGTCATATTTTTGGAGGATAGCGCACATAAAAAAATTGCAAATTCAAGGGGGAGTATAATGTTTCTAAACCTACATGCGAATTTTTATCGAAATCAGCCCAGTAGTTTAGGTGTAGCGTGTCTGCACAGACAATAAACTGAAGACATTTTTTAGACTCAGACCACAAAACATTCAATAGAATCTCAAAATAAAATTTTTGCACTATTACGATATGAGTATTCCTCTCTATATAAGAGAAAGTAAAAGGTCTAATAAAGAATTATTTATTATTTAATAAATATGTAAATACATAAAAGCATATTTTTTACTAGTTTCAATAACACAAAATTATGGGTATTTCTATATGAACTTTTCTTGTGTGCCATGTCACAAGAAGAGCTAGGTTTCTTTTTGACACACAAAATTTGACAAATTTTGACACACTGAGCTCAAAAGGTTCGCCATGACTGGTGTAGAGCAGGGGTTGGCAACCAGGTGCCCTCGGTGTTCTTCTAATGCCCCAAATTGCCAATTTCTGTCTTTTTGTTCGCTTAACTTTAAAGCATCCACAACTACACCTCTAAGGTAAACCCAGGCCTGCGGTAAGCATGTGATGCACTCTGGGCCCGATAGACACTCGCGCCCCAGACCCGCCCAATTGTCAAGAATCATCAACCATTAGTGCATTAATTTAGTTACCAATCTATTCTCTCAATACGATGGTTGCACCATTAAATATTTAATAACTCTAGTTCTAGGAAAAATTAATTAGTAATAAATATTTGATTTAAAGAGCTTTTATTGTGAGGTTTAAGCACCCCAATCAGAAATTAAATCGGTCAACAATTGCGGCCGCTATAAGAGCTAAAAATAAAAAAATCTTTAAGGTAGAACCAATGGAGGTACGACAAGATCTCATAGGACTGTAGTTGTAGATCTTTTAAAAATAGTTGCCGCTGGTGCAATCTGCTATTCGATATGACTTACCGTTTTGCCGCAACCATATTTTAAATTAACAACCTGTTATTTTTATATTCACCTTTTTATAATCCAACAATAAGTAACCCCAACTTATATATTATAAAAGGGATAATATCCCTTAGTCTAATTAACTATTAGGGCAAATGCACATTATCACTTTTAAGTACAGAAGTGTGATGTTCCTTCGTCTCAGAGTATTTTGGGCTGAATATCCCTTTGTCTTGATACATAATTAGACTAAGAGATACATGAGAGTTGTAGAAAATTTTAATAATAAATTAAATGTTTTATTTCTTTGTCTAATTTTCATACCCACCCAGGTCATGTCAAATTTGCAATGACATAAGGGAAATACCACACTTAAGTGGTTCTTTTTTTTCTACCAGCATGTTCATATTATAATTTATTTATAAGTGATGATGACAAAGTATTATAAATGTATTAAAAATTTCATATTATGAATTATCTGATATCACATTATAAATTAAAGAATGTATATTTGTAATTATATATCTTAAAAACTATCTATTCTTCTTCTTAATACATGAAATTATTTTAACATTTTAATAAAACAAATTAAAATGTGAAAAGTACCTCTATGATTAAACAAAAAGAAATATTTTACCAAAACAATTATAAGAATGCTATTCTCATTGAAATGTTTGGTTAATACAAGGAGCACTTGAAAATAAATGATAGGAATATACTAGTGGCTCATGTATAATTTTTAATTGAGTAATTTTTATCAGTTTTGGGTTCAGTCGTTAATTAGAGAGATAAAGGGTCAGTTACACAGAATGAAGCAAGGCTATTTTACTTGTTTCAAAGTGCCTTTATCTTTTTCTTTTACTGAAACAATAGATTAGAAAATAAATTAAAACAAAACTAGGTTGAGAAAACACCTTGATAACTAAACACTTAAATTAAAAATGAGCCAAACTAATATTCAACTATATATTAGAAAATAAGTGTGACTTCTACATAAAATTTTAATTATTAAAAATATTAATTATAAAAATATATATTTTTTTTTAGGGNAATTATGTATATATCGATATATCTCGAAAACGAAGGTCGATAGGACATGTGATAATATAACATTTTTGGTAGCAAATTTGATATATAATCACACCCTGCTCTGTGTCCCTGTTGAGCTGGAACACCCTGTATAATGCAATATATTTTAATCTATTTAAATAAAAATGAAAGCTTATCATTTCAAAATTATTTCAAGGATAATTATTGAGGTATATAAATTCAAGGTAGCCAAATTAATTACCTCAAATATAATTAAAAACTTGACATGTAGACAAGATGCTTGGTATTATACTCTTAAGTTTAAAGTCATCAAAATTTAATAATGAATCACTTTGTTTTATAATATAGGAATATTGATAATACAATTAAGTTCAATAAATAATTTAACTAGAAGCATTTCCCTGAAAAATATTTATAAATTTAATATTAATCCTTATTACTTTTTAAGACAGATTATCAATAAATATAAGAAGAATCAAAAATTAATCAATTATGAATTCGAGGGTTTCCCAATCATAATAGTTTATGAAGAGTTGTCTGAAGTTGTTGATCTAATATTATTGAAGTTGAGGGAAAAAAGTCCAAGTTTTGCAGATACGATATTTGATTACATCAATGCTTTTGCTCATAAAAATACCTAAGTTTCATTTTCATACATGAATAAAAAATATACATTGTCTTACCTCTCATCGCTTTGATCAAATATGATATTGATAAATAAAAATGTAAAACTAAAATTAATCATTTGTATTGTAATAAAAAGGATACCGCGGTATTGGGACAATATCTCGTGTCCCAAACTGGAGGGCTTTCTTCTTAACTGGGGGGCCTCGAAAGGTAGTTAGTTACGATATATATTATTTTTGGAGATCATTAGGGGGCTATGGTTACCAAAAGGTTAAGAACCACTGGTCTAAACATTATCTTGGGACACAAGCTGCTAAATGAGCTTATGTACTAGAGCAGCATTTTTATGAAGCACATTAGAGCATGAGATGGAGAAGATGCATAAAAATAGCTGGGCTATAATGTCCTCTTCACTTTCTACCACCAGAACTCACTTTCTATCATAGAACTACTTCTACAGCTACTTATGGTCAACTATCCATGGATATAGGGTAGTCGTCTAGCTTCACAGTATCCAGGAATCCACTCGAGGTCAATACTGGGCTTTTTTTTGACAACTCCTTGAATCAAAGTGTTGCATCCCAGAAAACGAGACAATTCAGTATTTAAGTCCAGTTATAGATTGGATTGCCTAACAATTAATCAATAATAATTTCTCAATTCATAGAACATCATACCCTGTATCTAAAAATGTTTTATGTAAACACTAATTTTGCTAGACACATAATGGCAATTAATCTAGAAATAATTTTTTTATGTGAGTAATAATATTTCTAAACCTATCTTTCAATAAATTAGATTTTTTCGAGGAGCAAATCGATTTAAAAATAATAAAAAATTCTACAGCACCGCAGAACTTGCTCAGAGTAAGTTTGGAAATTACTTTTACTTAATAAATGTCTCCAGTCTCCATTTTCAATTTTGAATGATTAAATTCTTATTGCCTCTACAACAATTTTGATTTAGTGACTCCAATGAGTGGAAGCTTGCTGGGCCAGTAACCTATTATTGTTAATTTATTAATGTAACTTTATATTTCCCTTCAGTAGAGCTAAACATAGATTAATTTTATTTCCACTTTAACAGTGAAATACAAAGTAATATTGACAAAGCTTTTACAGACCTCAGGATGAATATAACAGTTTTAAACACTGAAATTATTCTGTATTAATAATAATGGTTTAAAGAGGACATTAAAATTATGCATTTGTATTTTATTTTACTCTTATCCTCCTTAATTTGGAGCCATTTTTTTTTTTTTTCATCACTTACACATCTAAAATATGGAAAATTCTAAAAAGTGATACTCCTTTACCAAAAGACAACTCCTTAATAAATTACACTTAACTTAAGTGGTAAGAAAACTTTTTTTTTTTTAAATTTAAGTGGAATATTTCTTAGCAAGCACCTAGAGGATAAGAAGAAGAACCTCTATGCAAAATGTCAGCTTTCTAGCTATTGCCATTCTTGAGGTACTGTAATAAATGAGTGAGTGAGCAGTNAAAATTATTTCAAGGATAATTATTGAGGTATATAAATTCAAGGTAGCCAAATTAATTACCTCAAATATAATTAAAAACTTGACATGTAGACAAGATGCTTGGTATTATACTCTTAAGTTTAAAGTCATCAAAATTTAATAATGAATCACTTTTTTTTTATTAAAATTTTAATTAAAATATGGAAAATAATGTCGGGTGGGGGAAAAATATATGCAGAATTAATCATTTAGATGAATCTTCAAAGATTTAGTAATTAACACTCAAAAAGCAAAATGTAAAAATATATAGTCTAGAGTCTAGAACAACAATAGCAAATATTTTTGTATATTACTTAATATTAAAATCCGACAAATTTTTACGAATCTGCTACAACCCAGTTACCATTGAGAATACCATGCCTTAACATTTAAAATTTTAATTTTGTTAATTAGTTGTTAAGTTTTAAAAATAAAAAGTGTAATTAGGTTTGTTCCAACCACACCTCAAACTAGTTTCAAACTGTACGACGCATGTGCATTAGCAAAAAACGTTCAATGAGGTCCGATGCGCATGCGTCGGACAGTTCCAAACCAGTTTGAAGTGTGGTTGGAACAAACCTATTATGAAACTGTAATGTAGAATGATGAAAAAAACAAAAACAACTTAAATGTAAAATAAAAGTAGTATGACATATCTCAATGTAAGGTAAGAATAAGAACTGGAGTGAAAAAAGTATAGCCATAAATAAGAAATAAAGAGGAATATAATAGTCTAATTATATAAATTAATATCCTTTTAACAACCTAAATAAAAAAGAAATATAATTATTATAATTAGGGCTAAGAAGGACCACAAATATAAATGTGGTTACTCATAATTAACTAATTCATTTGTTTATAGTATTTATGGAATGCTATTAAAGCCAATCTAAAAATATTAGGTTGAATTTATAGTACAGTAGAACCTCTCTTAAACGACATCCTTTTAACTGAACTACTGTTTAACCGAAATACCGTTTAGCCAGAACAATCGCAAACCTTTAAAAAAAAAATAAAATAAAATAAAATAGAGGATAAGACAACGAATATTTGTTTTATTATATAACAATACTTTTTACGAACAGACTTGCGCTATATAAGTAGAGAGAAAGATAGATTTTTTATTTATTTTTTTAAAAAATAGTAGGCCAACTGTAAATAATAGTTTTTAAAATGTGTATACATAAGTGCATGCACATATGTCCGTAAAATGTATATTCCTTAATAAAAAAATGAGTATAATTTCTAATAAAAGTTTTAGCTTTAAAAATGACCCATTATTTATAAACCAATATTTTACTTAATCACTTCTGCCCCTTTTATTTCGGATAACAGAAATTCTACTGTACAACTGTCCCCTGTATGTTGACAAATGGGAAACATTGGAATTGTGTGATTGCTGACCTTATGCCACAATAACAACATGAAATTTATCTTTTGTTATTCTTGTGACACTCTAGTAATATTAACTTTCACTTCTTTTGATATCCTCGTCCTTCACTTAAGACAAAAATATTTAATTTAATATCCTTAAACCACAATTTCAAAATAAAAATTTTCTTTTGAAATCCTTGCACCGCACAAGTAAGACAAAACACAAACATAGATCATATTAATAAATAAAAAGAAAACAGTTGCCATACAATTTATAAATATATTTTAAAGTATAAAAATCTCAACATTTTTGCAAGAATCAAAGGACGATTAAATAAAACCAGCGTAAAAATTAAAATAAATTTATTTGAATTTTAAGGAGAAGTAATATTACAGCAGGGGGGGGTGAAACAAAATTAATTAAAAAAGAGAATTATGATTGTGATGAAACATTTAACAACATTATTATCCTTATAACATTGATCCTTCACTCATCTTTACACCTAAACATAAATTATTTTGGGAACATCCGCAAGTAAAACAATTAGAAAATAAATTAAACAAAATATTAAAAGAAAATACTGCCATAAAATATTACGTACTGTAAGTATTCAGTTAGAATCCATAGTATTGACAATGAAAACACCTTTCAGAAACTACAAATAAATTAAAATATCAAATACAATAGAAAGATACCTAGAGCAAAAGAGTTATCTAAGAAAAAAAAACAGGTCTTTTCCTATTTAACATTATTACATATTTATAATTACATATAATTTTATTTCCTTTTAAAAAAGAAAAACAAAATGTTTAGCTGACTAAGGATAATAGTTAGGTACAACTTAAAATAAATTTACACATCTAAAAATTTCATAAAATAATGTTTTTTTTTGTTTTTAATTATTATTATTTTTTTAAAAAAAGGATCTCTAGAATACCCATCGACCCTCGATGCAACACTTATAAAATATACATAAAAATAATGTAGCAATGGAAGTGGAGGGGTCGGTCAAGTGGTCAAGAGAGCCTGTACACAACCGGGGCGGCAGAGCCGAGACAATTATGAGGACAAGGGATTTAGGAGGGTGAAAGGGCTCACAGGGCAATCATAGCTTCCAGTTGTTGTGTCTGGCATTGGATGGCATCATCTCGAGCAGATATTGTCTCTGGAAATCCGCAACCTGACGTTGCAGTTCTGACAGGTTGACGGACGGGTTCTTGGCATTGGCCATGGCTAGTTGATATGGGTAGAGTAGAGGGGAGAATGGGAGAACGTGAGCTGGCAGAGGAGGATGGTGAGAGCCTCCTCTCAACAACTGCAAGCCTGCAGCTGCGGCCGCCGCTGCTGCATTGTTGTACTTCTCCTGAGGTGCGGCGGGTGCTGGAGGCGGCTGTGCTTTGGGTACCGGAGCTGGAGCTGGAGCGGGAGGAGGTGGGGGTGCCACCTGCTTGGGAGGGGGAGGCTCGGGAGAACCCTGAGCCAATCTTTGTTCTATTTCTTGTTCTTGCTGGAGTGCTTTGACAAACGCTGTTTTCAATCGGTTAGTGTGTTCTGCTTTTAAAGCCTTTTTAATATTGGTAGTGACACACTGTTCACAGATGACCTTAGGCTCTCGGGCATTCTTAGAAGACCCTTTCTCCCACTTCCATACGGGAGTAAAAGAAGTTGTACATTGAGAACACTTGAAGGGTTCAGGAGGAGTAGGACTGCGACAGTCCTTTGTTATGTAGTCGACTACGTGTTCCAACCCCACCAGGTAAATGAACTCTGTGTTTGAAGGGTTGGGTATGAAATGCATTTCTGGGGGTGGAGGTTTAGGTGGAGGGATCTGAAGAAGAGTTTTCTCCAGTTGCTTTCTAAGAGCCAGTTTAGCTGCGGCTTGTCTCTGGGCAGGACTTTCCGCAGCCCCAGGTCTCTCTTCCTTCTTTGTTTCATATGAAAGATTAGCAGAAGGAACGGACCTGGAGGTGACTGTGACCCTGTTGAGCTGCGGTGTAGGTGGTGTGACCCTCGGCGGTGGAACGTGCACCATTCCCCTGCTAGTGGACACCGTGTTGGATCCCCTCATACTCATACTGACACCCTGTGTTCCGGAGGCTTTACTACTCTGCCGGGGAGGTGGAGTCTGTTTTTCCGGGGCAGGAACCACCCCTTGCACAGTTAAATTATTTACACTATTGTTATTGATATTTATCGGGGTCGGAACCACAGTAAGCACAGTCTCTTTAACTTGTTGGGACTGCCTCAGTTTCTTAAGCAGGACCAGGACCATCTCTTCGTTTCTCAGACTGTTTTTTAATTTCCTTACAAGCCTCCCTTTTTCCTCCAGCTCCCCTGGAGTTAGTTCTTTGACGGGAGGAAAATAAGTCATTTTACAGTCCTCGTCTTCGTCGCAGCTGCCGTTGGGCAGGCCGTTTGTTTTGATGTCTTCCGGGACAAGTAAGAGGTCCGGGAGTTCCGTGTAACTCATCTCGGTACGAGGCCTTAACGTCCTCCTAGAACTGGACCAGCCGTTCCTGGCCCCCCTAGTTGGAGGGACCGAAGACGCCGCTTTCGCCTTGGGTTCGCTGTTTCTACTGCCGACGCTCAGATCTACAACTTCGTCCACTTCCATCGCGTCCATTTTACCGGTTATAACACGATAACTACTGGTTTCCAAACTTAACCACTATGTACCATAAGTCGCTAAATTAAAGTGGGTACCGAACAAAAAACGTGTAAAACGATAATAATAATATATCACGTTATCAACATTTTGAAGAAGTAAAAATAACGGCGATTAAAAAATATGAGCACCAGATGGGATAAGCGGCCTAATCGCTATCGAGGTATCGGGTCGCCTTCTACACTTGATATAAACAAGAAGCTCCCGTGTGAACTAATTAATTATACCAGGTCCCCTATGTAATTAGTACAATTAATACGATACATCGGCCGGCGCCTGACTTTTCTCCATCTTCTTTTCACTATTTACACTAGTTTTAACACTAAAATAGTTAAATACATTTATAAAAACATTCTAATAAAGCTAATGAACAACATTAATTTTAACTCTATTCACATAAACAATACGCCATTTTGATCACACTCATTACAGCTGACAATAGACACGGCTAAAAACAGTGTTTACTCATTGAAAATAAAAAATGATAAACGGAGATCTCTAAATCTTTTTCCACGTGGGCAACCGCAATTCATCAAACAGGACCTGTTTTATTTCTATTTTACCGCTTATAAGAACTGATATTTTTTTAAACGGACAATACCGACAATGGTCAACTTTAAAATATTGTTTTTTTTAAGATTTCGAGGTGTAAGACGTGAGAGGAAGGGTGAAGGAGGTGGTCATGCGTGGCGTCTGTTTGCCCCCGCCCTCTTCATTGTCACCCTATCCTGTACACCAAGCACATACGTAGAGCTACGGATACAGAACTCAGAACTACAGAACCAGGTGCATCTAGTGCCGCGGCAAGGCAGCCCCTGCGGCCCGTCCTCAAGCCCAGCTACTGTCCCACACTTAATTCTATGCATAATCACGTCTCTCGGCCATGGTACACCTCCATCACATTTTTTACCCGCTTAGCATTATTACAAACCCACCACTCTCATGACTTATAACCTGTAATTATCCAGAATTACTTGTAAAACCAAAAATTTATATAGCAAATAAGAACTATCTTCAGCTTTCAAATTTTATCTTTATAAGGGGAACATAATAAGAAAACAGGGGGAATTAAGCCCAGACTAATCTTCTAAAGTTAGGAAGTTAATATACTTGAGAAAGGGCACGTATTTTCCTGATTTAAGCATGTATATTAATAAAAGATAATTCCAATTTCAACGCAGGGATGTGAAAGGACACGGGGCGATACAGAAGGAAAATACCGCTGCTTTTCCCGCGTAAAGTTTTCTATTAAGAATTTTTATTAAGTCGTCGGAATCAATTAGGTACTAATTTGGAATACATATTTGTAAATTATCTTACCAAAGGGTAGGGGGTATAGAAATAAGGGGGAGGGATAGAATTTAGATATTTTTGCTTAATTTTTGGTAAATAAAATTTAAAACTTTCCGTAGTATGAATATGAATACTACCTAAAACTTAATAAAGAAAAAACTATAACTAAAATTATAATTTAGCATTTGGCTTAATGATTTGATATGATAAAAACTAAGCACTTATTTGCTTCGAGCCACAGTGGTTTACTACACTAAGAGCCGGAGGTTTATGTAGCAGATGATGAAGCAGGTATAATATTATGTGGAGAACAGTGGAGCAGATGCATTAACTGGATGTGCTTGGTGGATGCACTATAGCACTATTCATGTATCGCAATTCATGGAAATGACCTTTCAGCCCAGTCACTTAGGGTTTTTACTTCGGAATAAATCCCACAAAGCTAAATTTTGGTATACACCCTCGTTTTAGCATCAGAAATAACCGCTCAAAAGTCTAGCTCGATTGGGCGTTCGGAACCTTACAAAATGGCGGCCAAAAGGTACAAAAAAACAGTTTTTCCGATATATCTCGGAAGACGTTAACCCTACGACAAAAATAGTTCTGTACTAAAATAAAGAAAATTAAA
>KZ651306.1:403362-418322 GCA_001010745.2 Gerris buenoi | reverse complement strand
GAGGAGGAGGAGTTAAAAATAATAATAATAATACTTCCCATTTTTACAATGATAAATTATATTCCGGTCAAATTTCATAAGAGTTAAAATTTCCTTTTACATAGTCAATAGGATTATGGTCAATTAGGATGGACCTGTGATTTTTTAATAATTCCATCGGTGTAAAAGGTTAAGGCAAATATACTTAAATACCAAAAAAGTGGTTTAAAAAATGTCTGTCTGTAAAGACGCCTGGAGCCAGAAATACAGGGCCGATTTTGACGATATTTGGCATACGTGTTGAGAAAAATAATACCCTGAGACGAAATCAAAAAATGACATTTTAGCTCCAAATTTTGGGGCGCTACCCCCAAAAAACTCTGAAAAAAACGTGGAAAAAAATTATAATTGAGCGCCGCCGTCTTCCGAGATATATCGGAAAAACTGTTTTTTTGTACCTTTTGGCCGCCATTTTGTAAGGTTCCGAACGCCCAATCGAGCTAGACTTTTGAGCGGTTATTTCTGATGCTAAAACGAGGGTGTATACCAAAATTTAGCTTGGTGGTATTTATTCTGAAATATCATCCCTATTTTGTCTAAAGTGACTGGGCTATTTCCTACCTTCTACCTTTATGATTTCTGTATTTTCCTTTTTTTTAACTAATTTTTTTTTTCTTTTTTACACTTTAAATAAAGAGTAGCTATATTTTGATTTATAAGTACAATCCTTATATAGCAATGTTTTGAGCGATTTTCATAATCTTTTATCTTTTTACTACCCCGTTATCCATCTTTCAGCAAACATTTGGGAGCACTACCCCAAAAGAACATGTTATAATAATGCGGAAAAAAGTCTCGAATCCTACTTTTTAGTATATTTAAAGACGAATTTAAGTAATTTAACTGTATAACAGGTCGTTTTGCCGAAAAAAATTTAGTTTCCGAGATTTTCTTGAAAATTAATCTGATTATACTGTAAATCTAAAACGAAGTGTAAATTATCACCTGTTGAACACTATTTCTTTTTAAGTGTGTTTAAAAAAATGAATAGTAAAAATAACATTTTTAAAAACAAGTTTTTATTCGTATTCTTCTCAGCAAACCCTTTCATTTGATACCCATGTCATGGGTGCGGGCTTACAAACTTAACACCCCATACCCTAGACCTAGACACAAAATCAAGAAGATACTATTATTCTAGAGATTAATGAATTAAGGCCAGTTTCACACTTGGCGACGCATAAAAACGTGTTTTTAGAGTTTATATTTTCCAAAATTTTCCGGCCCAGATCCCCCAGCCTTCTGGTACTAGAAAATTGGCGGGTACACCTCTTCTATCTTGGGCCTTGGGACACACTTTACGTATACAATTTAAATTAAAAATCTATATATGTCTCATGTGCATCAAATGGCCACAAAACGATTTTTTTTTTCTAGGATAGATTATTTTTTTGGTTAAGCTATTTTTGCCGCTATAGGAGGCACGTGCCCCTCCCAGGATACGCCACTGATTCTCATTCATGTTTTAATAACATTTATAACAATTCACCAATCAGAGATTATGTAAGATTAGATTGTCATCAAAAGTTGCTTAGTTGCTTCCGATCTTAACCCGGCCCTTCAGATCAGTTTTTTTTTAAATATTTGTTCCTTAATTTTTTCCGGTTCCAACGATATGCTATACAGGGTGTTTGGTCGAAGATGTAACAAACGAAGAGGGCAGATTTTACCCATCATTTGCAACAAAAAACACTATATATACCATGGGTCAATTCTCAATAGTTTCGCCACAATATTTTTTTTTTGTTATTTTCCAAGGTACGTCCATTTTACTTTAAAAAATCGATTGCTACACCTAAAATATTGACGATAGAGCTGAAATAAAGGTACCGTTAGAAAGAGGAAAAAATTTCAGTTTAGGAAATGTTCATTTCAAATACCTTAAAGGAGCAAAACATACCCAATAAATGTCATTTTATTGTTAATTTTATCAAAAAAATGAAATTTATTTTTGTTTAAGCCTGTAATTTTGCCAAAATGGCATGAGCTACAGTTTAGTTTGCCAAATTTTAATAAAAACTTCTCCATTTATTTCCCTTCAATTTAAGTACCATAACACTATTAGTTGATATGCAATTTTTTTTGCTATAATTGAGGTTTTGTAAAAAAACGACCGTAAAAACGCGTACAGACCACCTTACGTGTTACCTAGAGGAGATGTCTTAATTTTTATAATTACCCTAATAAGTGAGATGAATGAGCGGATTTTTTTTTCACATTAAATTAAAGAGGACTGCAGACCATAATGACCATAGGTCCATCCTAATTGACCATAGTCCTATTGACTATGTAAAAGGAAATTTTAACTCTTATG
Organism: Gerris buenoi; assembly: GCA_001010745.2. Lineage (NCBI taxonomy): Eukaryota > Metazoa > Arthropoda > Insecta > Hemiptera > Gerridae > Gerris > Gerris buenoi. Next base: position 415,969 of record KZ651306.1, on the reverse strand, counting down.
ATATTTGACCGGAATATAATTTATCATTATAAAAATGGGAAGTATTATTATTATTTTTTTTTTTTTTTCAAACTTAATCATGCTAAATGCAATTATTCATTAAAGAATAAAAATAAGGGGGTTGACATTGTTAAAAAAAAAAAACACACCACACCCTGTGGAAACAGTAATAATACTACACTAAAAATAATAATGCTATTGTAGAAATAAGTTTTGTATAGAAAAACTTGTTGGACAAATTCTTTAATGTAGAATTGCATTTAACATGATTAAGTTAAAAAAAAAATATTATATACCTATTTCACATTTTTATAATGATAACTTACATTGGTCAAATATCATAAGAGTTAACTTTTACATAGTCCATAGTATATGGTCTTTTACATAGTCAATATGGTCATTTAGGGTTGACCTATGGACAGTATGGTCTGCAGTCCTCATTAATTTAATGTGAAAAAAAAAACCGCTCATTCATCTCACTTATTTGGGTAATTATAAAAATTAAGACATCTCCTCTAGGTAACACGTAAGGTGGTCTGTACGCGTTTTTACGGTCGTTTTTTTACAAAAACTCAATCATAGCTCAAAAAAATTGCATATCAACTAATAGTGTTATGGTACTTAAATTGAAGGGGAATAAATGGAGAAGTTTTACTGAAATTTGGCAAACTGTAGCTCATGCCGTTTTGGCAAAATTACAGGCTTAAACAAAAATAAATTTTAATTTTTTTGATAAAATTAACAATAAAATGACATTTATGGATGTTTTGCTCCTTTAAGGCATTTGAAATAGACATTTTCTTAACTGAAATTTTCTCCTCTTTCCAACGGTACCTTTATTTCAGCTCTATCATCAATATTTTAGGTGTAGCAATCGATTTTTTAAAGTAAAATGGACGTACCTTGGAAAATAACAAAAAAAATTATTGTGGCGAACCTATTGAGAATTGACCCATGGTATATATAGTGTTTTTTGTTGCAAATGATGGGTAGAATCTGCCCTCTTCGTTTGTTACATCTTCGACCAAACACCCTGTATATTAAAAACCTATTTATACCTTCGGTATAATTAACCGTCTAAGTTTAAAAATTCAAAAATTGATAACTTCAAAATGGCAGCCAATATCAAAATGAATTTTTGTGGGCTTGTTTGTCATGCAGAGAGATACATTCGTGTCAAATTTTAATTTCATTTTCGATTTATTACAATTTTTTAAAATGTTTGCTGACTCAGCAAACTGGGTTCAAGATGGCGAAAAAGGTTGATTTTCCGGGTGGCACCACTACAGGTGATGACTGATTTTTTTGCTAAGTTTCAACTCTCTGGGTTAAATACCTTGGGCGCTACGATGATAACACACATACGCACATACAGACGATATGCTGAAAACCACTCAGGTCTTAAATAAAAACCAAAACGGATAATTCTGTTGAAATCTCGAAAACAAATTTGTTGGTGAAAACAAAACGTCTCCTACTATAGTGAGGAAAAGTAAAAATATGTATTTTGAAAACCTCCTCCCCCCAACTATGTTCTTGTTTTAATGAATAAAACTTCGAGGATTGTTGAATTATGAACCATCTTCAAAATTCAGAGTGAAATGTTATAGAACCTGATGGACAATTTTTCCAGTCTTGTAGGCTTTGCACGCACCACTTATGTCACCTTCATTTCTCGCTGATTCAATGTAATGTGGCGGGTTTTTATGAGTCCTTGCATAATTGCCATTAAAAATAGCCTAAAAACTAAAACAATAGTCTTGATTGTAATTTTTACACACAAACAATATATATATAGTAGCTAATTAATTATAGATTAAACAACTATGTAGTTTGTTTTATTTAAGTGCGTTATTATTATATATTAGGTGGCGACATAAGAATTTTTGTTTTAAAGATATATTGTACCCCCAGCTTTTGCTTAGGAAACCCCAAACCCCAGAGCCCCTGAATTGTGTTAAATTCATATTTATATTTTATAATAATTTAATAAATACTTTCCCATGTTATATTACTTCTAGCAAAAAGAACCATCTTGAATTTAATACATGCGCATGCGTAATAATGTACCAAGTTAAATTTTTAAGATGAGTATCAAATGAAAGCTACTGAAGAGTAGATTACAAATAATAATAACTTATTACCGTTACCGTTAATATTCCGTTTTTAGTGCCAAAATTTCAATTTCACCCCCCCCCCAAAAAAAATTCCCCCCTCCCCACAGTATCACGGCTAATCCTAAAATTATGACATAATTCATGCTAATATCAATGGGGCGATGAAAATAATGTGCCAGATTTTCCAATTACTAAAAATTGCAAATTTTATGTGTGCACATGCGCAGTGAGACAATTTTGTTTTAATTTTCGAGATGGGTATTAAATGAAAGCTACTGGAGAGTAGATAACAAAAATATATATGAATTTTTATGACTATTGTGCTTTTTACCGCCAACATTTTACCCAAAAAAAATCCTTCCCCAACCACCCTAAAAAGGCTAATCCTAAAATTTTGAAATAATTTATAAAAAATACACTACGTAGGGCGATGTAAATTGTTAGAAAAAATCAATTCAGCAATTTTTTATTTCCGAAAAAATATCGTTGTAACCAACAAGGAATCGAACCAAGGGTCATCTATTCCACTGCTTCTTACTCTAAAAAATTTTTTTGGGGGTCCATCTATTTAAATTAGTTTATTTTTTACTTTTATATAGGGTGGGATGGGGAATACTAAAATGTTATTTCCATAAAATATCTACAAAACCCTAAAAATTACAATATTCATATTATGTATTATCAGCTGCAGCAATTACAGTTTAAATCTTTATTGTTTGACCCCAATTTGAATTTTTAGATTAGAAATTTTATGTTTACTAGTTACTTTTGAACCCTGTACCTCCAGTATGTCATTGTGATGCTCCATCCACTTGGCTGTGTCATTTCTGATTAAAAACCTCATCATAAATTTATGTCTTTTATCATTAATTTTAGTGTATTTCAGACTGTTTTATTATAGCTTTCACTGAAACATCCTTTGTGTAACATAAATAAATCTACTTCTAATTAAATCTGGTAACATTTTTCAATACAAAGCATTAAGCTTTAGAAATTATAACTTTAATTAACACACAGTAAAATAAAAAATCTTGTCAATTTCCACTTAGAATCATACAAATCTATACCTATATATCCAAAACAATACAACTACGAGATAGACAACGTGGTTACAATGACAATGTGTTAGAGAGATCTTATTTAGTTTGTATTCAGCAGTCCAAGAGTAACCATAACTAGAGAGATACCCATAGGGTCTCGCAACCTTATGTCTATAGAACACCACTAACTGGATATCCTGTTAAGAATATCCGTAGGATACCTTATCCACAGCTGGACATCCCATAAAGGATTTCTATATCCATCATAAGGACTCGGGACACTCTGACCCAATGAGGAAAAGGATGTCCCAGGGGTGTCTTTTGGAAAAGTTGTGGTAATTTTTCAAAAAAAACTGAACTGTACTCAGTACTGATAAAAGATAATTTTTAGAGGCTTCAGAGTAATAAATAAGAAAGCCCAAAGAAATAAAAACAAGAAATAAATAACCTAAAATGAAGATTTCTTTCCTCTTAGATACTCCATCTTGGGACACACTGTGTATAAAATTATTTGTTAATTTGCTTTTCTTCCAGTATTAATTATATATATTTGATATATTATGAGGGAGGTATATATTATGGAAATATATTAATTTTTTAAGTTTTTGGTAGTATTCACATTCACACTATGGTAAGTTTAAATTTTAATTTAAATAAAATTATAATTATTATTAACAATGGNCAGAGTTCCACTACTTGGAGCACTGCATTAAAAGTTCTACAACCACATAGACCAAGTGGATTTGACTAAATTTGATCAAAGTTGCAAGGACCAAGTATACTTCGTTCATGCATATTAGGCTTAAAACATAAAATAAAATCTTTAAATTAGTCAATAAAGATTTAACTTTGGCAATAAAGATTTAAGATTGATTGAAGAAAGTAAAAGAAATATAAAGATTGTTCCTGAGTAAATATTAGACTTAATAATAATTATAATTTGATTTAAAAGAGAAATATATTATATTATACAGGTATATATTATATTATTATAGGTACTCTTTACTTTACTACTCCTTTGCTAAGAGAAGCAAATAAACTTTCTTTCTTTCTTATAATTTTAATAAGAAATTGAGTTCTATTTATCAGAAAACTAATGTCACTTAGTAAAATTGCAATAACAAAAAATAAATTAATGTTCATTAATTAATCAGTAAGTTTTGCCAAATCAGTAGAAACAACTAGCTTCATAATTTTAAATATATAGTTGAGCATCAATAATCCAGATTAATTTGAAACCTTCTGGATGATAAAATTGTCTGGGGTTTTAAAATGAACCAATAAAAGGGCAGTAGATGTCTTCAATCTTAAAATTGTTTATAATTCACTCTGATAGTGGATAACTCTGAGAGGGCGAATGAAGTTGTACTATGCGTGCATAATTAGATTATAATCCTGATTATTAACAGTCAAGATTTTTGACATCCCAATTATTGACACAGTAATTTTACAATGATTCATGATTGATTATAAAATAGGATTAGAGGCTAAAAATAAAAATCTTTCAATAACGAACAAATAAAATTTGATTAACAAGTAAAAATATAATATTATAAAATATATGAATAAATAAAATTTAATGTTTTACACATTCAGTCATTATATAGTACAAAGTTAGGATATAAAAAAACCAAACTTTAGCTTTAATTTTTTTTTTTTTTTTTTTTTTTTTTTTTTTTAAATTATCCTTTGATATCACAAGATTTAATTATTAATTATTTTACAAACACCTCTAAATGATTTATTCATTCATTTATTGTGTCAGGTTCGTTTACAAGAAGGTTATATACTGTAGGAACGCCGAGAGAATGTGCGTGGAAAAATGGATCTTGGGTCGAAGTTTCAAACTTACTATCGACTTTACTTCGAGATATACCCAAAAAAAATTCCCCCCTCCCCACAGTATCACGGCTAATCCTAAAATTATGACATAATTCATGCTAATATCAATGGGGCGATGAAAATAATGTGCCAGATTTTCCAATTACTAAAAATTGCAAATTTTATGTGTGCACATGCGCAGTGAGACAATTTTGTTTTAATTTTCGAGATGGGTATTAAATGAAAGCTACTGGAGAGTAGATAACAAAAATATATATGAATTTTTATGACTATTGTGCTTTTTACCGCCAACATTTTACCCAAAAAAATCCTTCCCCAACCACCCTAAAAAGGCTAATCCTAAAATTTTGAAATAATTTATAAAAAATACACTACGTAGGGCGATGTAAATTGCTAGAAAAATCAATTCAGCAATTTTTTATTTCCGAAAAAATATCGTTGTAACCAACAAGGAATCGAACCAATGGTCATCTATTCCACTGCTTCTTACTCTAAAAAATTTTTTTGGGGGTCCATCTATTTAAATTAGTTTATTTTTTACTTTTATATAGGGTGGGATGGGGAATACTAAAATGTTATTTCCATAAAATATCTACAAAACCCTAAAAATTATATATTATGTATTATCAGCTGCAGCAATTACAGTTTAAATCTTTATTGTTTGACCCCAATTTGAATTTTTAGATTAGAAATTTTATGTTTACTAGTTACTTTTGAACCCTGTACCTCCAGTATGTCATTGTGATGCTCCATCCACTTGGCTGTGTCATTTCTGATTAAAAACCTCATCATAAATTTATGTCTTTTATCAATAATTTTAGTGTATTTCAGACTGTTTTATTATAGCTTTCACTGAAACATCCTTTGTGTAACATAAATAAATCTACTTCTAATTAAATCTGGTAACATTTTTCAATACAAAGCATTAAGCTTTAGAAATTATAACTTTAATTAACACACAGTAAAATAAAAAATCTTGTCAATTTCCACTTAGAATCATACAAATCTATACCTATATATCCAAAACAATACAACTACGAGATAGACAACGTGGTTACAATGACAATGTGTTAGAGAGATCTTATTTAGTTTGTATTCAGCAGTCCAAGAGTAACCATAACTAGAGAGATACCCATAGGGTCTCGCAACCTTATGTCTATAGAACACCACTAACTGGATATCCTGTTAAGAATATCCGTAGGATACCTTATCCACAGCTGGACATCCCATAAAGGATTTCTATATCCATCATAAGGACTCGGGACACTCTGACCCAATGAGGAAAAGGATGTCCCAGGGGTGTCTTNGTTTTAAAATTAGTAAGATATCATGCGTTTTAAACTATTACTTTGATAGCATAATAATATTACTTATTATTTTCTAATAATGTCAACAAATTTTAAAAATAATGTTCAATAATAACTTTCATTGGTGTTTTCATTTGGATATAAGATCCCATTAAATTCGTTAATTAACATAAAACTAATTAACTTTTTGACTTGAAACTTCGTAGGCATCTACATTTATATGAGTTCTAAAAACCCTGTCAATTTGGTTTGATTTTGATAAGAACTCTTAAAGCAGTGAGATGTTAAAGTCGGGCATTGTGAAAATGTGCCAAAATGTGCCGGAAAAATGTCACTTTTTAAACAAGGTAGAAAAGGACGACACACCTTGAGGGGACTCTGCCTAGAGGAACATCAATATATCTAGAAGCAAAGTCGATAGTTATTTTAAAAGTTCGACCCAAGATCGATTTTTCCACGCACATTCTCTCGGCGTTCCTACAGTACCACCATTGTTTAAAACTTAATACTTTCAATTTACGAGCACATCTTTTAAACTTATAAAAATTATGAAAAGCTCTTGAGGGAAAAACATTACACACAACCTATTACAATACAAAAGATTATTTATTGGAGCACTGCATTAAAAGTTCTACAACCACATAGACCAAGTGGATTTGACTAAATTTGATCAAAGTTGCAAGGACCAAGTATACTTCGTTCATGCATATTAGGCTTAAAACATAAAATAAAATCTTTAAATTAGTCAAAACTTTGGCAATAAAGATTTAAGATTGATTGAAGAAAGTAAAAGAAATATAAAGATTGTTCCTGAGTAAATATTAGACAATAGGGAAAAAATGACATAACAAAACAAAACAAAATAAGTATAATTACTCTGGTTAATTATGTCAACTAAATGCAAACGTTCGTGATTAAAAAGAACAAATGGCCATCATCTACTAAATGCTCTTCTTTTATTATTATTTTAACCTTCAGTCTGATTACTTTTTCTGTATCAACAGAAACCTTTAGGATTTTATTATTTATAAAGGGGGAGGGGGGACTAATACAATTAGGAATTGAAAGTACATAAGAATTAAAAAAAAGTTACATTAATAAATCTAAAGGTGACTATACACGTTGCAGTACAACTGACAGGCAAACCAAAGAGTGAGTGTTATCATGCTATGACTCCAGTTTACCTGTCAGGTTTACCCCAACGAGTATGGCTGCCTTAAGAGTCTTTGTGTGAATTATTACAAATCTTAATTTTTTGATTTGATACAACTCTCAGTGAGTTCTATAAACTAGAGGTATGAGGAAGTAATTGATCAACAGCATTTTTAGCACTGAGGATGACATCGTTAACACCAATACCTTTATAAGAAGAACCAACCAATGAAAGAGGTAGATTGTTTTTCTTAATGTAGTTGTCTATTTGATTTACTCTATCAGCATGTCCTAAAGTATACTGGGGAATGCAGTCTTTCAGTATTGAAACTTTACAGGTCAAAGGTGCTTCTTTAATTCCTAAAATTTTTCCAAAATACTTGAGCGTAACTTCTTCAATTTCTTTTTCTGTAGTGGTGCTGTTGAAATACGAGTTGTACCAACGTCCTCCTAACATAGCGGTGAACAAAGTGTGATCTCCCTGAGGGAAGATGCAACTGTCGTAAATAATACCCAGAAGACTTTGCTTCTCAGACGGAGGGACCAGAAAACCAAAAGCTTTTTCTTTGAGTAGATCTCCTTTAAAAACTAAGTTGACAACTGCCACAGTGGCAAAGGGGATTTGTGAAAGAAGGTGAGATAATTCCGGGTGTTGCTCTGAAACTAATTTTGCAAGTGAATTCGATGGTAAAGAGGATACTATGTGAGCGAATTCATATTTGCTACCGTCGATATCACAAGTGGCTACTTTTTCTTTTAGATTTAAATTAGATATTTCAGAGGAAAGACGGATAGATCCACCCTGATGTATAATACGATCTCGAAGAGAATCTATTATAGAAGACAAACCTTTCTTGTGTGTCCAGACACTCCAGGATTTGACATCAGGGAATTCTACAGGATTTGATACTTTAGGAGAATTAAAAGAGTCTAAAACAAACCCTCTTATAACTGAACCGTGATTCTGTTCGGCTTCGTATACAACAGGCAAAAGAGATTTTATACTGATTTCTTTAGCATTCCCAGCACAAATACCACAGAGCATAGGACTTATAGCATATTCGGCAAGCTCACGACCGAATCGTCTTTCGATAAAGTCATAAGCTGTTTCATCTTCAGAAATCTTTTTAGGAGTGATCATATCTTTGATTAACGAAAATAAAAGAGGTTTAGAAAAGGGTGGTGTCGCTTTAAATAATGCTGAGAAAGACGAAGGTAGTGGATAAAGCGAAGAACCAAGACATATGAGTCTTCTTGTCGCAGCAGGGTGGTCCCTTTTAATGATGACAAGGTCATCAGAATGCTGACCGAGTTCAGTTAGAAGACTGAGAGTGTTACGACCGGCGACCCCTGTGGGTCGAACAGTATGTGGTCCTGTCTCTAAGAGAACTCCTGTTGACGGGTCCTTCTCTGTCCTTACCCATCCTCCCAAGCGATTAGACTTCTCTACCAGACTGACCTGAGCACCCCTCCTACCAAGATAGTAAGCAGCACTTAGTCCTCCCAAACCTCCTCCCAGAACCAGCTTCATCTGATAACAAATAATTCAAATAATGATTCATTGTCAAATAAGCCTAGCATTAGCAACTCAGCAATAGAAACAAATCTTTGATAAGAGTGTGTCATTGATACTACCAAAAACAATTTGAGTCTAAAGAAACAAAACAAAACAAAACAAAAAAAAACAAAAAAAAAAAAAATTGGTAAGACAAACTTAGGCAAAACTTTCTCATACTATATAGTAAGGTTGAATTTAAACTTAAACCCAATAAGATCTAATTTAATCAACCAATACATTTTTGTTTTTGATTTTCGGAAAACTCAGATTTATTTTCAATAATATTTTGGAAACTAGATTTTTGCGGGGAAAATAACTAACATGGTTATTCATCTTTAAATAAACTACAAAACATTTATTATTTGAAACTGTTTTCGAGAAATAATTATTTTCAAGATTTTTTGGGGTGGGGTGTCCCACATTTATAGCTACAATTCATTTCTTAATTTCCCCCTGGGGTATATTCTATAGTATAGCCAATGTTTTTGCCTGTCTGTTTTAGGTAACGTCAATTATGATATGGTTCACTATAATGAGGTTCTACTGTAAGTAAAAATTAAATTACCTTTATAAGCATAATTCAATAAATAAATCAACACAAAATATATATGTAAGAAGATAAAATAGTGAGTTATACATTTTTATAACTAAAAAACCAAATTAAAAGAGTTAATTCCAAACCGAGTAGTTTAAAAAGAATCAGTGGTATGAGTGCCTGAGCCTCAAATAATTAAATGATATTTGGTGCAAATTTTTAGAAAAATCAAAACTAAAATAAAAATTAAGAAATGTACTCTAGTTCAACATTAAAGGTGCTTTCTCTCTTAACAACTACACAGTATGTCCCAAGATTTAGAGCATCCAAGAGCATCTCCCTTGGAGAATCGAAGAGGACATTTTTTCTTACTATTATTATTTTTTTTTTTTTTTTTTTTTTTTTTTTTTTAATATTATTTTTTTTATAAAAATAAAATAAATTAACAAATAAACAAGCATCATAAAAACCTTAACAGTGTTAAAAAAATAAAATATTAAAGAAAAGATCATTCAAAGGTATTGCCACCTATCAATCTGGATAAATGTTGACTCTATTTATGAATTCTCTACAAACACTTTGAAAGAGCACCTAAGGAATATTGGCAATAAACCTGTCCCTTAGCTCATCCACACTATTATCCGGTGTTTGTCATGCAATTTATGTTTAAGACATCTCTACAAAAATCCATAGTTGTTAGATCTGTACTCTTAGAGTAGTGACACACTTCGCTACAACCTGCCACACGACCGTACCAAGGCCACCACCTACAGGTGGCGCCACTCGGTCAGCCCATTGTTCTTAATTGAGCCTGTCACATGGTGCCACCCAAGTCTCTGCCACTCAGCCCCAACTCCTACAATCAAATCTAGGGGAAATCAAATCAGGGGCCAACTGCATCCCTCATATAAGAGTTTTTACTGGTCCAAACTATTCTTCAATATTTTAACCAAATTGTTGAAAGTTCCATTCGACATTTGGCAAAAATTAAAAAAAAAAAAATATTAGTCCTCTTTGATACAGGGGTACTTGATACAGTCTGAAATTATTAGATGAATCCAAAAACGCATTTTTTCCCTTCTTCAACGAACATAATGATAAGCAAGTACAGCTATCTCCTGCTGGCCGAAAAAAGTAAAAACACAGGTGGTGCAAGACAGGTGGCAAAAGCAAATGGCATCAACCAGGTGGGGCCACTCGGGTGGCGCTACCTGGGTGGCGAAGTGTGTCACTACCCTTAGGAAGCCATCGAGCCGAACCATTTCTTTTTATCCAGCATTCCAGCAGTTACTAAACTTCTCATTTATTCTCTAATCAGTACATTTGAATGGGAGGGGTGAAACACTGATGTGGTTTTTGTGATACATACATACAGTAGTCCCCCGTTTACACGAACATGGATAACACGAAATCTCGGATACCGCGAATTGACTCCTTTCCCCCTAGTAAAACAATGCTTTTATCAAAAGAATTGAATTAATAATTCGGATAATACGAAATATTCCTTTAACACGAATTACGAACATTTTATGACAACGGCGATCTAATAATAACCTGCTAGCACGAATTTTTGGAATTGAATAAGTAGTATTTCTCCATATTTCTTTTACAAGAATATGTGGGTAATAAAACGGTGTTACTCCTCTACCCAGATTCCTAGAAGTGTTTTGTAAACAATCGTGGACACCGAGTTTTAGGGTCGTTTCACACGTGTCGGGTGGCCATGTGTGACACCAGTTAAACACCCGAGTCTTACACCTCCCCTTCTAATGTACTCTTTTTCTGGTTATCTGTTAGTTTTAATTTCAGTTTTCCTCCGTCTTTTAACGTGTAAACTTTGAAAGTGGTGTGTCAAAATAGTTTCGCAAAATGAGCTTGAAAACAAAAAAAACTCAAAAAGGTCCACAGAGATCAATTGATCTTTCAACCAAGCAGCGAATTTTACAGGACGTCATTAGCGGAGTGTTGACGAAAACAAAAATCGCCGAAAAATACGACATTCCTAAATCGACCTTATCTACAATTATAAAAAACAAAGATAAAATTGATGTTGCTATTGCGTCTGGATCAGCCGGTTCTTCAAAACGCCTCCGTAAAGCTTCCCATGAAGACATTGAAATTGCGCTTCTAAATTGGTTTAAAACCGCGAGAAATTCTAATGTTCCCATTTCTGGACGATTGCTAAAAGAAAAGGCAAAAGAAATAAGTGACTCAATCGGCTTAGCAAACTTTGAATGTTCGGACGGATGGTTATGGCGATTCCAAAAAAGGCACAATATTTCTTCCCACGTTGTCAGTGGTGAGGCAAATAAAGTCAATGAGGAGAATGTAGCGGAATGGTTGAAAGACTTTTACGACGTAAAAAAAATGTACAACGACAACGATATTTTTAATCTTGATGAGACAGGTGTCTTCTATAACTTACTTCCTGACCGTTCACTGGATTTTAAGGGAGTCAAATGCCACGGAGGCGCTAAAAGCAAGGAACGATTAACAACTGTTTTATGTTGTAATGCCAGCGGTTCAGAGAAAAATAAAATTTGGATTATCGGAAAATATAAAAATCCTAGATGCCTCAACAAAGTAAACCGGTTAATTCTTCCATTTGATTATACAAATCAAAAAAATTCCTGGGTGGACTCATCATCATTTCGATTGTGGCTCATAAAATTCCAAAGAAGAATGGCAGCGGAAAACCGGAAAGTACTTTTAACACTTGATAACTGCAGTGCTCACAACAACTTAGATGACCTTGATTTGCCCAATGTTAAGATAATATATTTTCCAGCAAATTGTACTAGCCGACTTCAGCCATTAGACCAGGGAATTATTTCTTCATTTAAACGCCATTTTAAAACTAAACTTGTGCGATATGCCCTACTTTGTATTGAAGCGCAAGAAAAAAGTTTTAAATGGAACATTTTAGAAGCGATGAGAGCTATGGCTGCGTCATGGAATAGTGTAACTTCGGCTACAATCAGCAATTGCTTTAAAAAGGCTTGGACGATACAACAACCCATGGAACAATCAATTGAAATTAACCACGATCCCGACGA
>KZ651306.1:386043-403199 GCA_001010745.2 Gerris buenoi | reverse complement strand
AAAAAAATGTAAATTTTTGAGTTTACCACATTTTTTTGAATTGCGCATGCGCAAATCTAATTATGGACTTCTGTATATTTTTCCTCTGGTTGGGTCAAAAAGTTGCACCAGGGTTCCCAATTTCAGCACTTTCGCTTGAACGGTTCGGGCCCTATGAACCAAAGAGCGACGGACGGACGGACACATCACCCTCGGCATAAGGGTTTTGAGAAGTATCTACAAAACCCTAAAAACAAAGATAAAATTGATGTTGCTATTGCGTCTGGATCAGCCGGTTCTTCAAAACGCCTCCGTAAAGCTTCCCATGAAGACATTGAAATTGCGCTTCTAAATTGGTTTAAAACCGCGAGAAATTCTCATGTTCCCATTTCTGGACGATTGCTAAAAGAAAAGGCAAAAGGAATAAGTGACTCAATCGGCTTAGCAAACTTTGAATGTTCGGACGGATGGTTATGGCGATTCCAAAAAAGGCACAATATTTCTTCCCACGTTGTCAGTGGTGAGGCAAATAAATAGGCGCATGAATAGGCGTAATGAGGCAAATACTTCAATGAGGAGAATGTAGCGGAATGGTTGAAAGACTTTTACGACGTAAAAAATATATACAACGACAACGATATTTTTAATCTTGATGAGACAGGTGTCTTCTATAACTTACTTCCTGACCGTTCACTGGATTTTAAGGGAGTCAAATGCCACGGAGGCGCTAAAAGCAAGGAACGATTAACAACTGTTTTATGTTGTAATGCCAGCGGTTCAGAGAAAAATAAAATTTGGATTATCGGAAAATATAAAAATCCTAGATGCCTCAACAAAGTAAACCGGTTAATTCTTCCATTTGATTATACAAATCAAAAAAATTCCTGGGTGGACTCATCATCATTTCGATTGTGGCTCATAAAATTCCAAAGAAGAATGGCAGCGGAAAACCGGAAAGTACTTTTAACACTTGATAACTGCAGTGCTCACAACAACTTAGATGACCTTGATTTGCCCAATTTTAAGATAATATATTTTCCAGCAAATTGTACTAGCCGACTTCAGCCATTAGACCAGGGAATTATTTCTTCATTTAAACGCCATTTTAAAACTAAACTTGTGCGATATGCCCTACTTTGTATTGAAGCGCAAGAAAAAAGTTTTAAATGGAACATTTTAGAAGCGATGAGAGCTATGGCTGCGTCATGGAATAGTGTAACTTCGGCTACAATCAGCAATTGCTTTAAAAAGGCTTGGACGATACAACAACCCATGGAACAATCAATTGAAGTTAACCACGATCCCGACGATTGGATAAGTCTCGTATCCGTAGTACAATCGACTGATACGATTTCATTTACTGATTACATCAACTTGGACAGCAATCTTGAAATCTGTGGTTTGAGTGAAGAAGTTAAGAAAGATGACATAGATATAGAAGAGGAGGTTGACAGTGAAGAAGAGGTTGAGAAGCCGTCGAGGAAAGACATTTTACATGCATTGCATACTCTGCAGAGGTTTTCAAAAACTACAGGTGAACTGGATGTTAATTTTCTGGATTATTTTGATAAAATAAGAAGAGAATGTCTTAAGCATTGGTCAGTTAAATACAACCAGAAGACGATTACTGAATTTTTAAAACCAGTGGATTAGTCAGTGAGTCCTATTTAACTTTTATTGTTTTCATTTACATATAATATTTTTCTTATATTTTATATCTATTTCTCTATTTTCAATTAATACATTAATAATTAATATAAAATTTTTAATTGTAATACATTAGGGATGGGAAAAACCGTTCCATGAGTGGAACGAGTTACGTCGTTTCGTTCCAAACCTGTAACTAGTTCCAGGAACTAGTTATTTTTGGAACGCTTCAGTTGTCGTTCCAAAAATACTACTACTTCACGTGTTTCAAAGTCTGGTGCAGGTTCGTTCCACACAAGACCAGTTTCTTTATTATATAGTTCGACTCTTCACTGAAAAGTAGAAATAAAATACAAACATTTATAATAATAATAATATTAAGATATTTTTATTTACGAAACGAGTGGCGAAGGGCGAAGGCGACAAGTTGAAGTTGACTAGGGTACTAAAAGAAAAAAATCGGTCTGAGACAACTCAGACAAACTTTCTTATATATTATTTACATTTAATTACTATTAGAAATTGCATCAAAATCATCATAAAAATAACTTCTCCCGGGCGGGGAATCGAACCCGGGAAAGTAAAAAGGGCTAAGAGGCATCTGTCTCTTTCACGCTCCCTCTAAGAAGTGTGAAAGAGAAAGAGAACGCATCGCTTACTGGAGTGATTCCGAGACTCGAGCTATCATCCCCACTCCTATAAGACGTGCACAACCATAACATCTTTACTTCTTCGTTCCAGCTTGGTGGAACTGGAACTAGTTTTGCAACTCGTTTTCGTTCCACGCGAAACGAACCTTCTACGTTCCCTCCGTGCCAGTTACAGTTACAGTTTCTTTATGATTTCTCGTTCCCGTTTCCTCTTTGATTAGTTACGTTCCGTTTTAGTTTTGCCTGGCACTTGGAGGAACGAAAACTCGTTCCTCCAAGTTAGTTTTCGTTCCATGCGAAACGAGTTTTTTAAGTTCCCTTCAAGTTGGTTGTTTAGTTTCATTGATGCTTGCTTTTGCTCGCTCTCGTTACCGTTTCTTCTTTAATCAGTTACGTTTCGTATTATTTTTTTCCATTATCACTTAAATACATATTTTTTTACAAAAATATAATTTTTAATTTGAATTGAATTAAGACAAAAATATTGTTAAATAAATAAAAATAGGCATTCGTGTAAAATAAAAATTTCAAAGTCGTTCCAAAAATAACGTAGTTCCATGAAATCTTGGAACGATTGGAACCGTTCCAACACAGGAACTAGTTATTTTTATAGTTACGTTCCGTTTCTCCCATCCCTATAATACATATAATCTTTTACTTTTTTTGTTTTATTTTGAACCTAATTCATCTACATAACATACATACTTATTCCATAAGGAGACAATCTAGTTATTACATATTAAGAGAAAAAAAATACTACCACTTCGGATATTACGAAATAATTCGTGTTAACCAAAACTCGCCTAACACAAATTTTTTTTAACACAAACAAGGTTTTTAGTTGTCCCAACGAGTTCGTGTTATCGAGGGACTACTGTACTTGTTTTCTAATTAGGTGCAAAGATTATTCTTCAACTCTGAACTCTGAACCCCAGTTTGAAATAATATATTTTGATACCATCAAAAATAATGGTAGTTTATTTTTGGATTCTAGAAAAAAAAATGATTTCTTAGGCTTTTATTTTTCTAAAAGTTGAATTAAGGCTGTGTTTTAATTGATGTATATACACTTTTTTCATCTTAGTTAAAAAAGTCTTAGTTTAGCTACCTACACTCTCAAATTTCTAAGACCAAGAAATTTGGAGAACGGCAAAAAAAAAAAAAAAAAAAAACTGTACGGATAAATGAATCTACTGTAATAGCTAACCAGTAGAATTTAGTTACCTCTAGATGATTTGTGTTGATATATTAAGATGTTGAACCATTACTCATATAAGATAGCTGTTATCTGCATTATTGAATTGCACGTTATCATCCAAGCTGTACAAACAAAGAAAAAAAGCACAAAGTAAATAATTATCTTTGCGATAGACTGGATGTGTGTACTGTTTAATAGTTAAGTGAAACAGAATATTAATTCCTGTCATCCTTTGACTTCGTTCAACACATTCTAGTATAGATTCGTAGTTTTTATTGAGATCTAAGAAAAAGCATGATATCTCTAAGACCAGCAGTTAAGAAGATATACAAGGTGACAGGTTTTTGTGTCAAGATTAATAGCATTTTTAGCAACTAAGTAAACTTTAAATTTGCTAAACTGTAAAAGTATAAAAGTTTTATATATTATGATTTTTCATCTGACCATAGAAATGAGATATTTGTTTACACCTTGTGTACATTTTTTTTGCTAATTTAATTATTAATAATTAAGTGCATACCAAGTAATAAAGACAACTATAAAATTTTACCTTTGACTGTAAATTTATATAATATTAAAAATGTAAAGGAGAAAAAAATAACACAAAGGTATTAATGGTTCACACAAGAGGAATATTTTTTTTTACAATAAATGTGCAAACAATGTACCTTTGTTAATGGCACTTTAGTAAAAGTAAAAAAAATTGTATTTTTCTTTATCAGCTCTTTGGCTTTAAATAATATGAATAACTTATGTTTCTTCCAATATCAATAAGTTGATTATTAGCAGTATATTTGACATGGGGTATGTACACTAACATGCTGTCCATTAGGCCCAGTACATAGTTCAAGCCGATTTACATCCAAGCAGCAATTGCTATATATATTTGACATGAAATGCTGCCCTTTTGCCAAAGTCAACAATTCTAATAGAGTAAGTATAAAATTTATTTGTACAATACAGCCCTTTAATATGGCTGTGCTTAAATAAAATGAACTAGATGTCTATGACTCATTAACTTGTAATTGTGATAATAGAGAAGTTTCCGAAGGAAACTTGACTTAATACAATAATAACACGTCTCAATGGGACAGCTAATTCGGATTGATCGTGCCCTCCAAATTTCTTCGAGTTGGACCTCTAACTGGTTTATATATACAGGAGGGTTGTTTTTCTTCAGAAAATGAGCAGAGCACCGCAAGGCGGTGCGAAGTGGATATTGAAAATTCAAGGGTACACAAAATTAAGGTTTATAATTTAATATTCGGGATTTTATCACTAATCCTCAAAGTGGGGTCATGTACAATCCGAATTTATTTTGTGGGACAATAAAGAGTATTATTTGTTTAAAGATTAGTCATAACAATCTGATACGAATATTCTCGCTTAACTTCTCTGTGACGCATAATTGTGCAGATATCTCAGTTGTTTATCCAAACATTCTGAATCACTAAAGAAGTATAAAGTATTATCATTTCACAACATTAACACTTCTTTGTTAATACATAATCTATATAATGATTATTCTCTAAAGTATTGACACTATTGTAACAAAATACATTGTTAAGTTCTATTTAATCAGCCATAGAGTGCATTGATAATACCAAACCAGCACCTCTAAAATTACACAAAAATGTTGAACGACAGACAGACATGAGACCAAAAATATTCCCTGATGTCTAACGGATGGTAAACTTGGAAGAAAGTTAAAAATGATAAACATATTGAATCTAACCGACTTACCTAGCAACTTAAAATGTGAAAGTTTAAGCAATTAAAAAAAAAGATAAATAATGGCTTCAACTGAAATTTAAATCTACTTTCTTTTACTGTGAAAATAACTTTTTAAACTGATAACTGATAACACAAAAAGAAAACACACAGCCTAACAAGAAACGACCTGGCCAATCAGATTTTAATCTAGAGATATTTTGCGCCAAAAAGTTTAACTCAAAATAATAATTTTGACAAACAAACAAATTTATTCTTTAATGCAAAAATACCTTTATAAACCTCATTATTTTTTTATATAACAGAATCTTCATCTTCATTATAAATGAGACACTAAAGATTCTGATTACCTAAACTCTAAACCCTCACTTTCAGTTAAGCCACAGCCACCAAAAAGTATTAGAACTGCTTGATCAGAAACTGCTGGATCAGAAAGTTTAAAAATCTCCATCAGAGGTATAGGTATCCTAAACAAAATGATCACTAATGAGTTATACACAGTTTACTATATTTAAGAACAAGAAAACCTAGGCCATATATTTTTTTTAATTTTCTATTCATAAACCTCAAACAAATCCTTTTTAGGGTTTCATCGGTAAAACCAAATTAAAAAAAAAAACATAGTTTTGTTCCTGTGTCTGTCTGTCTGTCACTCTGTACGGTTCCAATAACTTTTGAATAAAAATAGACAAAATCATGAAACTTTTCAATATTTAAGATCGTTTTGACGCGCACACAGGAAAAATATAGCGAACTCAAAATTATAATTATAAAAAAATATGAAAAATGTGCGTTCTGCTGAGGCATAGAAAAAATAAGAAAAGCAATTTGATCTGATTTACCTGAAATCCAAAATGGCGGCTAATTGCTGTCACGGAAAAAAATATTTTTTATAAATTTTGAGTGAGTATCAAATGAAAGGTATTGAAGAGCAGATTACAAAATATATATAAAACTTGGGGGTAGTGTTTTATTTTTCGCGGTATTTTGTCAAAAGAAATTAATGCGCCCCGTCCCAACCCCCTATACTAATGTCATGTTCACAATACCAACGAAACCATTTTTACGTGAGACTTCACGCCCAACCAATTTATTAGGATTTCCTTGGTAAAACGAAAAAAAAGAAACCCTTATAATTTCGTTCCTGTGTCTGTCTGTCACTCTGTTCGGTTCCAATAACTTTTGAATAAAAATAGACAAAATCATGAAACTTTTCAATATTTAAGATCGTTTTGACGCGAACACAGGGAAATATAGCGAACTAAAAATTGTCAGCTGTTAAAATTCATGTCATGCAATTTACTTTTATTTAATTTTGAGTGGGGTGTCAAATGAAAGGTAACGACGACCGACGAGTAGATTACAAAAATATATAACGCTTAAAAGTGTTTAATTTTGCATGTAATTTTATCAAAAACATCAAAATTTTGCGTGTCTCCCACCCCTACCCTTATACTTTCATGTTCACAATTCCTACGAAATACCGAAACCCTTTTTACGTGAGACTCCACGCATAACCGATTTTTTTACCTCTTAACATTATAAATTTAAGTGGTCTGATGAAACAAACATGACGTCCATTCTAATATCTCCTCTATGAACCAGTTTATTTTTTAATTTCACTCTTTATGTGTTGAAAATTAGATCTTTTATTTTATTTCGAATGAATAAATTTTAATTTTTAAAGGAAGCATTATTATTTTTCTTTTTGCTTAATATGTATTTATTTTCGTTCTTAAAACTCTGTATGTAATTTTCATTATCTTATTCTTTTATTTTCTCCCCCTAAATCTACTACATACATATTATGTAATTATTGTTATTTTTAACACACCAATGTATTAATTCCGTATGATTGCAGATACTTTAACTCACTGAGAAATGTCAACATGATTTTTGTAAGTATGTATCTCTTTTTATAAATTTATTTAAAACTTTATAGACATAGTCAAATAAATATATTAATATCATTACTATCATTAATCATTAATTGGTATATACATAAAGCAGGTGACAATTTAAAAATCCTTAGCTTTCGGTAATTCTTTTATTGTAACTGTAACCTGAAACCGCTAAACTTTGTATGACGTTCTGATTTTCGATTTACGATCAAGGGAATATTAGAAAATGAAACAATAGAAGCGATGTCTTTTTCTCTCCATTGATTGCATATTTTATGCTAAGAGAAAGAGGAGTGAAAGGCAAAGAAAGCAATCAGGAAGACGTGAGAAAAAGAACAGGATTCAGCAAGCGCTTTTAACAGAGACGGGTTGATGGAATAATATTAAAAGTTGAAGGCCTCTTCCCCTTCCTTAGTTAATTAACGTCCCTGAAGACGAACTATATTCACATTATGTTGGAGGGGGAATGAAGCCAAGTTTACCTTGAACTGTTAACACCACTCCACCTCTCTCGAGCCTATCTATGTCTACCATGGATACTCCATGACAGGTGATGTCCATGAATAATTCTCTTGTATTTGCCGCAAGGTGTCGCTAGTGTACATTCTATTTAGTTATCTCGGCTTTTTGAATACTCAAGGTTTGTCCGTTTACATTAGTTCGCAAATGACTTAGTCCTTTCCGATCGCAGCATCCTAACTCATTGATTTTGCGTTGACTTGGTCAGGGACTAAACAAACATCGTGAATTATACCCTTACCAGGTAAAAAAAATAGCTATTTAAATATGTATTATCCATAGATTAATATCACCTTACAAAACTAACAATTAAATTAGAAGTAACTAGAAGTTAAAATTCAAACATCTTTAACATACCTTGGCTTGTGACTTGTGTATAAACAGACTTGTGTATAAAAAAAAACTGCATACAAATTACGGTAAAATAGGAATAAATAAATGCATTAAATTAAACTATTTGGACATTGTTGTTAATCAAGCATTTATCGAATCAATCTCCTTTTTTGTAAGTTTCATCGCACGTTTCCCCCCCAATTTTGAACCACTTCCCGTCTTCCCTTAATTTTGCACATGGAAACAATTTAGGCGAAGAATACAGAAAACAAAAAATGTTGAAAATGTGACCAGTGTTTTAAAATTGTATTTTTATATTAATTGTTTCTGTCACTTTGAGATTAATTATATTGACCACAGTACAAAAAAATAAATAGATTAATATATCTTTAATTAGAATAACTCGAATTAAAAAATTGGGCACCTCCAACTATGATTTCGTTTAGCTTCCGAGCTTATCGAAGGTAACGGAAGCTATTTGATCGTTCTGATGAACAAACATTTTTATGTATCAGATTATCAGATGAATATTATGTGATGCGAGGAAGCTATTTGCTTCAATAACATTTTGCATTTTCCATGTATAAATAGAAAATATCTTGCAAGAGAGGAATGGATTTGGACAAAATTATTGTCAATTGTGCATTTATCGAATCTTCATTTATAGTTCACTTAGTAATTTTCAACTATTCAAGGGCCCTGTGTAAAATCTGAAGCTAACCACTTATTATGAAATTAGAAATTAATGGGATACCATGCCTAGAAAATTCATGAATCAAATACAAATAAGTATTCATTTTTATTCTTCTTATAATTTTCAAAGAATTAAATTTGACAAATTGCCGAAAAAAAAAAAAATTTTTTTCAGTGAATAAAGCATGACCTGAAGTAAAAATTTGTTTGTATTGAATATTTTTATTTTTAATTTGTCTATAGCCATGTCCTGACAGTATAATTCTTACAATAAGAGCAGCAATTGTTTTAAAAACAATTAATTATGCTTTGTAAATAAAAGGTAGAATAAGCTTTTAATTTTTGTCAATATACCTAACTCATTTCTGTAGCTAAGAATTAATCTGTTAGTCATTCCTATCTGGATAAGTTTTCAGAAGAAGCATTATTTAAGTGTTTTTATATTTTACTATATATATTTAAAGAACATATACGTCAGTTAACCAGCTAAATTAGTCTATTAGTTTAGATAAAAAGTAGCCCTGGTTAGCTTACTCGCAACTCCACCTGAAACCAAGGTCTAAACAAATTTATACGAACGAATTAAACGAAGCGTGTTTGCTCTAAAAAAAAATGTAGGCAATTAGAGGTGGTTTTATTTTTGTGTGTTCCCGTATCCATTTGTCTTCCTACTTCCTACTAATCCTTGGCATACTTCTTTTCATTCTGCTGACGCAAATCCACATTTTCTTAATTTTTTTTATGTAAGTGTCCATGTTTCACATCTGTATAATTGACCGAGTGGAGTGAGGTCTCCGATTAACTCCAGATTCGACCATTTGGCATTTCGTCAGCCTGTAAATTTGTTCGTTAGCGAACCGCAGTCACGACCAAACCCGTTGTTCGATTTTCTTCATATTCTTTCATAGATGTAAATCGAAGACATAAAAAAAAAATAAAAAAAAAAAATCTGTATAATATGGTTTATTTTTTTATGATTTTTGATTTTTTTTTTCTTGAATATCGGCACGGGCCAAATTTCAATAAAAAAAGCAACACCCATAATATGTTACTTGAAGTCTCTAAAATCAATGTTATTTATTTTTTATAATTAAAAGAAATCTTAAACTTTAGGATGGACGTTCCTTCGTCATTTAAGTCGATGTATATTACCTATAGTTTATTTTTAAAAAAATGTGATTTTTAAATTTGGCATGGATGTTCCTTGAATATTTAAAATCAATGTATATGTTTTTCTTTTTGCTTCTGAGACTACTAAGGCAGCTGAAGCATTGTGTTCACTTTTGGGACGAAACAAATGTTCCCCTTTGCTCAGAATTAGTAAAGTATCCACCTGCAGTTAGGTACTGACCCTATGCATTTTTTGAGGAAGCTAAGTTTTACACTAATTGACAGTAAAATTTGTTAATTTTGAAAAATATTTATCAAAGTTCTTTTAATTTGGGATAAATGTTCCTTTAAGTCATTAAATCTATAATGTTTTTTTTTTTTTTCTTCGTTTTTTTGGAGCGAGGTCTACTGTTCACCGAAATGCTAGTTGCTAGTGACACTAATACATACTTTTAATTTCACATTTATTGCAATATTGGATGTGAACAAGTTTTTATTATTCATAAATGCCCGGCCATCCTATATGGCCAATCCGTCTTTTTATGTCATTGTTAACATTTTCCTCGTATTCTATAAAGTGCCTAAATGAATAGTCTCTTATCTCTTTAATTTTTTTTATTATTTAATTACTTATATTTACAAAGTAAAACAGTAACAAGAAAGTGAAAAGTAAAATAGGCATAGCTGTAGCTGTCTGCCGGAGTCTGGCATTTTACAATAAAATAAACAACATTTTTTAATAAAGAAAAAAGAAATTAAATATCTACTTCTACATAGTTTAAAATATAAAATAAAAAATCAAATAGTGTAATATTCAAGGAGATAGTATGCTGCTACGTATAATAAGAGCCTGTCTAACAAAGCGTATTACTGACATAACATCTGTAGAAAGGCGATCTACTATGAAGTGGCCACATATAGGAGCGTTGCCAAAACAAAGCAGCCGAAGTTGGTAGTAGGCGGAACACTGTGTGAGGAAATGTAACATATTTTCTGCAACACCTAGTGAGCAACAGCAACATTCAACTTCATCCTCATCTCTCATCACCCAGGGAACACTTTTAAGAGGTAGGAGCTCTCCACGAACTTTAAATAAAATTTGGAGGTCGGCCAAATGTAAAGGTGACTGAGAATCCGAAGTAAACATATTACCAACATCAATATCCTGTTCCACTAAAGTTCGATAAAGAAGAAATCGGCTCGACTCCTTAGCACGTTTCAAAGATCCGTCTTTTCTTGAGTTTTTAAGCATAGCCAAAATGTCTTTAAGCCGATCACCCCATGTAACAACTTTTTCTAACGATGGGTCAATTTGCAGATTAAACTCGCGACCCAGACTCAACCACGTATCGAACCAAAAAAGTTTGTTTCGCACTACCTCCTTTGCAATTATTTTAGGAAAGCGACCTTCGGGCATATTTAATGCAGCAAGACAATACTTGATGTGAAGCTTAAGAGTGAAGTTGTACATAGGATCCACTGAGGCCTCGATGTCTAACATGTAGTTAGGAGTGGCTACTGGCAATGTATAAAGTTTTTTAAAGAAGAAGCGTTGAAACTGTTCCAGCAATTCACATCTCTGCCAACCCCAGACCTGCCCTGCATAGCACACCGCACTACGAGAGACCGCTTTAAAAACCTCATACTTTGCTTTGACCGGCACATCCTTGTTAGAAATAAAGTTAAACCAGACCGAGTTCAAACTGAGCTTAGCAGTGGAGATCTGTTGTTTCAGATGCTCGAGGTAGGAAAGTTTCGGAGTTAATGTGACTCCTAAGTACTTGTAACTTTTGACAATCTCGACGGGCTGGCCTTTGTACAACCACCTTTCCGCGGCTGCCAGCCTACCTCCTCTTCTGAACACCATGATTTTGGACTTGTCTAGATTGAGGGAGAGGTTCCACTGTTCACAGTAACGCGAGAGGATGTTAATATTTCTCATTATCTCTTTAATTGTTTCCCTTTAATTTTCTATTTGTAAGTTTTGACAGTTGACAGTCATCAGATTGGTTTTGTCGATATTTTTTTAAGGCTATACCTCCCATGGTCCCTGGCACTAGATGACAGATCATTTAGCATTTCCTCTTAGTTTCGGCTTCGCAGATCCCCTCATATTAATTTCAAAACACCTTTGATAAAATGGATATTATGCTTACGCTTAATTTCTTAAGTATATGGAAATTGTTTTGATACTTAAATTAGATTGAAGCACTGAATATTAAACAATTCTATAATTATTATGTAATTTAATTCGTTGGAAACTATGAAACAAAAAAATCTAACTTTTTTTTTTACATCCTTACAAATTCTCACGCTCTCAAACAATCATTTCGTCTTAATTAAGCTACTCAATTTTTTTCAAAAACTTTCAAAAAAGATAAGAATATTCTTTGTAAAAACGAAAATTGAATTACAAAAGCAGTGCATGCCTTTGTAATCTATCAACTAATTATTTAGAACAAGAAATCATCCCATCTCTGTTTATACCTCTTGATTGGAGAAATCTTATTCATTAAGTCCCTTTGATAGAGAAATTATAGATTGGTACGCATGTTTGCCAAGTCTATGTCTCTTGCGCATGTTCTCCCTTCTCCATAATTGCTATAATTTATTCCTAGCAGGACTCCTCGTGTGGCCCCATGATATTTTTACATCTAAAATCTGAATTCATTAACTTATCAAATTTTTTTACCGAGCTATGGAAGGTTATTGAGGCTATGGATAGTTTTTAACTTACCTCCGAATTCAAAAATTCCATGATAGAAATCTGTTTCAGACATCAGGCCATCAGGGAACATTTTCAAAAAAGAAATTAATAAAACAACACCACAAGTACTTTATAAAGTTTTCCCATGTTGCTTCTCGAAACGAAATCAAGGATTTCATTTAAAAAATATACATTTTTGAAGCCACTGCGGAAATATCACGCTTCTGTGAAAGAGCTATTAAATAATATTGCAAAAACCTTGGAATTACGAAAAAAAGGGTATAATTTTATCATTGGAATTTGCTCCCCTTAATGTCATACATTTGTTTAATTATCATGGGAAGTTGCTTCTGCTCAGGCATTATGTAGAACAATTGGAATATTTAAATGAATACCATTTTAAAAGAATCATTAATCCTAAGTAACAATGAATAAAATTATATGTTGACGAACGGCAGTTATAGTATAATAACACTATTGCTTTCGAGCTTCCGAAGTAACAGAAACATTGTAATTGCTCTGAAGAATTCTTATTAGATTATTACAACTACAATTTAAATTTGTATTAAAAAATACATGTCGTGAATAAGAACAGGTTTTAGCAGTTATCCAGTGATAGAACTTTTACATTCTAAAGAACGATGTTTTTCTTTATGTCTCCTGTCTCCGAATTCAAATATTTTAGATAGATATGTGTTTCTGGCATCAAGTATAATTTTTGGTCGCAAGTCTGTCTGTTAAACATTTTTGCGGAATAATATAGCTTTATAAACTACTCCTCCGATTTTGATGAAATTTGGATGATATATCAGAACATGCCATAACACATGACATGATTTGGATGTTATATGATTTGTTGTGTCGGTTCCAAGTTTTTTTTTTCAATCCTCCGGCCCATTAATTTCTCTTGCACGTGTGCACAAAACTTCATTATTAAAGTGTACGCGATAGGTCGCGAGGAAGCTATGTGCCACATTAATTGTCAGATTATCTTGTTTGTTTTTTGTCTCCAAATCTAGTAACTTAAATTAAGCTTAAACTTGCTCAAATTATGTGGTTACAATGACAATAAATAAGTCATTAGTTTTACAATAATCTATAAAAGTGGGTCTTTTTGTGGGGAGATATATATGCTAGATAATCTAAAACTAAAATGGAGACATTTTTACTAAGAAAGAGTGTTCTCCACTCCAGACATGAACAATGGAATTAGTTTTTCCTGACTGTGCATAAAACCCAGGGCCGGATTTAGAGTGTGTGGGCCCCTAGGCAGAAGATGTGGTGCGGGCCCCACTCCCATAGGTTAAGGGGGGGGGGGGCTTTCCAGGGAAATTGGAAGAAATCAAATTTTACGTAAAAAAACAAATGACGCACTCCCACTTTTGGAAGTCTCTTTTCCTTTGTGGCGATTACTTGACATTGTATGGCGGTCCATTTGATTCAGTTCACTGCTATATTTCCCTAAAATAAATATATATTGAACCCAAATTTGATTTATGCAAATGTATAGGACCGTACCAAAATTTATTTAATCACATATTTTTTCCATAATTTTATAACAATAGTATAACCTAATTATAACCAATTTGTAACCTTATCTTAATAATCCCCCTAAGGCCTTTGGCGGGGCGCCAAGGCGATTATGGATACGGGAAGGGGGCCTTCCCGTATCCAGATTATACTTTCTTTATCAATTATAACAGTATGAGAAGGTGAAAAAAGTTGAACATTGTTATTTTTGTATAGTTACAAATTAAATTAAAAAGAAAGAAAAAGTTATTGTTTATCTACGTACAAATTAGTTTCACTTTTAGCGAATTTTCGATGAAAATTAAGCTATTGCAATGGCTTCAACATTTTTTTAATGCGAATTATTGAAAACATTTTTATGGAAATCCGTTTCAGGCCATTCTGAATCGATCCTTAAATTTTAACACTTTTTTTTATGTATGTATGTATATATGTATGTCTATGTATATGTATATATATNTTAAATGGACTTCGAGGTTGCTGAATCCGAATATGAAGTCAAAATAAATAATTTTTTCACCTAGATCGTCCTAGATTTTAGATTATTATTTCTACACAAATATAACGCCAAAAATAATATTGATTTTATTTTCTTTTGGTGGAATTTAAATTAATTTTTCGAGGTTGCTGAATCCGAATATGAAGTCAAAATAAATAATTTTTTCACCTAGATCGTCCTAGATTTTAGATTATTATTTCTACACAAATATAACGCCAAAAATAATATTGATTTTATTTTCTTTTGGTGGAATTTAAATTAATTTTTCGAGGTTGCTGAATCCGAATATGAAGTCAAAATAAATAATTTTTTCACCTAGATCGTCCTAGATTTTAGATTATTATTTCTACACAAATATAACGCCAAAAATAATATTGATTTTATTTTCTTTTGGTGGAATTTAAATTAATTTTTCGAGGTTGCTGAATCCGAATATGAAGTCAAAATAAATAATTTTTTCACCTAGATCGTCCTAGATTTTAGATTATTATTTCTACACAAATATAACGCCAAAAATAATATTGATTTTATTTTCTTTTGGTGGAATTTAAATTAATTTTTCGAGGTTGCTGAATCCGAATATGAAGTCAAAATAAATAATTTTTTCACCTAGATCGTCCTAGATTTTAGATTATTATTTCTACACAAATATAACGCCAAAAATAAAATTGATTTTATTTTCTTTTGGTGGAATTTAAATTAATTTTTCGAGGTTGCTGAATCCGAATATGAAGTCAAAATAAATAATTTTTTCACCTAGATCGTCCTAGATTTTAGATTATTATTTCTACACAAATATAACGCCAAAAATAATATTGATTTTATTTTCTTTTGGTGGAATCAATTATATCTTTAGCATAAAATAACCAATTTAAAAAAAAAAAAAAAAATGAATTTGTGTTTTATTTTTTTTATTTTTTGGCTTGTCGTAAACCTCACCCCTTCTTTCTTTGCCCTTTGTGGTGCGGGCCCCCTTGTGGTGCGGGCCCCTAGGCGGCCGCCTATGTCGCCTATGCCTAAATCCGGCCCTGATAAAACCCCAGTAAAAGAAATACCTATCGATACTTACAGATATTTAACTTTTGTCATATCTGAACAGCTAAAAAAATACTCGTTTATTCTTTAACCAACATCTAGTCCTTCTCGGAAATATTTATATTATAACTATTGGGTCTATTACCAAGTGCAAATATAGCCAGGCAACGAGCATACTCCTATAAAGACAAGAAATGGACGCGTTAATGGATAACATTTTGGAGCCATATCAATTTTTTTGTTTTCACCTGCTCCAAAGATTCTGCTTACTACAGTTTTTTTTGTTTTTGCATTAAGGGCTGAAGCTTGAAACAAGTCAAGTAAGGCGCGCTTCATGCAAGTTCGTGAGGCGATAATCGCCGGTTTCTGTACGATTAAGTTAAAATTATTAAGTGTAATAGTTGCACATTATTTTTCTACACTTCAAGACCTTTAAATTGATGTATAGCAAGGCATTAGTGACTAAAAACGTTTTTTTAGTCGCCCGCCATATTGAAAATATTGCGTGTGTTATATTTTAAGAGTTGCATATTCCTTTTCTACACTTCAAGACCTTTAAATTGATGTATAACATGCCATGGTAACTAAAAGCTTTTTTTAGTCACCCGCCATATTGGCCGGGCCACCATCTTGGAAATAAGGTATAAACTCCAAAATTTGTCCAGTTGTCTCAAATGCAGAGATGCACCTTTGTGCCAAAATTCATGTAGTTTATGAATTGAAACAAGCCAACGGACAGACAGACAGAGCCGTTATATAAGGTTTCTTTTTTTACTTAGTACAGAAACCAAAACTGGGGTTGCAAAAAGTTGTTTTACATTGTTAACCAGGTTTTGATTATTGCCAAGCTCAGTCTTGCTTAAATGTAACACGCGATATAAATAAGACGAAGATGTTGTCTACCGTGTCTTCTAACTAAATTAATGGAAATACAGGAGGCGGAGACAACATAAGAAGAAGATGATGAAGTACAATGCATCAAGATTGAAATAGAGTCTAGAGAAGAATAATTCATAATTAAACTTCTGTTTTAAAACAAACATTTATTAACGAAAATTTTATTACAAAAAGAACAATATTTAAACAAAAACACACGTGGATGAAGACACCACGGAAAAAAACCACCTTGTACTCTAAACTGGTGTGGAAATGAGTGAACGTTCCTTGAGAAACACAAAGCTAATGACACAGTAGATCAAGATACATATATCTACTAGTATAAACAATTGCTCCTTAAGAATAAAAAAAAAATCTTTTTCGTAGGAAATTCCCTGAACTATAAATTTAACAAAGAATAACACAAACAGTCTCTCCACGTAAATTTTAAAACGATTTTTTATTGCCAAAGCAGCTTTCAGCCTTCAAAAGGCCATCATCAGTGCCTATTGTGGACAAAGAAAGAAGAAAAAAAAGGTTACATAATAAAATGAATATAGTGAGTGGTGAGTCTATTTCATGTCGGAGATCGACATGAAATAGACTCACCACTCACTATATTCATTTTATTATGTAACCTTTTTTTTCTTCTTTCTTTGTCCACAATAGGCACTGATGATGGCCTTTTGAAGGCTGAAAGCTGCTTTGGCAATAAAAAATCTTTTTAAAATTTACGTGGAGAGACTGT
>KZ651306.1:360008-372972 GCA_001010745.2 Gerris buenoi | reverse complement strand
CCCCCCCCCCCCCGTTGTAAGTTGTACAGCAAATCACACCGGTAATAGGGAACCTCTCTTCTGACATGTGTACGATTGACAATTATTCTGCGCTTGTCGTGCAATGCGGTACTTGGTTTTGGCTGGAGATCGTTTGGACTTTGGACTGTAGGTAAAAAATATCCATGAGTGGTTCGGAGGATATTAACGAAGCACCGTTCCAGTTCCAAGTCGTGTTGGAATTGGAAAGGCTTTCATCCAATATGCCTGTCCGTGAAGATGCCGAGATCGGTTTTGTGGTTTATTGGAACAAACTTATTGTTATCTTTGCAGCCCGAAACGCGCGGCTAACCCCGTTATCAGCTTGAAAAGTAATTTATCTTCGAAATAATGCAAAGAAAATCAACGTTTAGAACTCATTCATAAAACACCTAATCAACGCTTTACGTATATTTAGAACGCACTTATAAAAACAATATTTGTTCATAATTGCAAAAGCATTGTTTTGCTCGATTTCACCGGTCCGGTAGTGTTATTATCAAAGCACTGCTTACAAGTAAGGAGTTGTGAAAGCCTGCGCGGCAAAGCTGTAATTTTAATTCTGTGATTAGTGTTGAATGCGCATATATAAACATTGCTTCAATAACATTCTAGCATCTGTTAATGTACGAGTACTTAAAGATATAATTGTGACTAATACCTTGCTTATTGTCTGTAAGCCGGACCTTATAAATTATTAATTCCACTATTGTTTCTTGATTGTTCTGGTTGAGTCTTGTTTAGAGTTAAACTTCTTGCTAAATAAATGTTCCTGGATTTTTCACAGTACCGCATGCGGCTTAAATGATGTATTGATTGGTATTGAAATTGAATACTTATAAAAAGTATTAAAAATCCGTCTAATTTCTACACCTTCCTGTTGTGTTTCCTGTGTGTTTTTCTCAATTTATTAGTTATTTCGAGTTTTCGTGGTAAAATTTAATTTAATTGGCTGCAGCCGAGACAGATGTCTTCTTCTCATCCCAACAAAAAGGAGAGGATAGAGGATATCTCTAACTCACCTACTTTAGGGTTGTTTACAGGGCCGGATTTCCCACTAGGCACTATAGGCCCGTGCCTAGGGGCGGCAGCACCAGGAAGCGGCAGAAGCCGCGGAGCTATTGCTTGACGGCCTAATAGACAAGTTTTCAGCAATGAAGGCAAGAAGAAAACCAATTTATAGTATACCTTAAGCAGTAAACCAATTTAACCATATTATAAGTAAATTTAAATATGTCGACACGTTTGCAGTGAGTTAATTTGTTTATTTTTTATTTAGCTATGAATCTTTTTACTAGTGTAATAAATATCTATAATATTCTTTTCTCTATAGGGTGACCCACGATAAAATTTTTATGAAGAAACTGGCAGATTCTATGGATCAAATGCAACAAAAAGATCGAGAAAGCATATGCCTATATCTAAATAGTCTCGAGATATCGCTTTATTTATTATGCGAAAATTTTCAATGGACCTGGAACACCTTCTTTTTCCAGAGATTCGCAAAAAACATTATTTTTGGACGTTTAGCCTTACAATTCTCAAATACTATGCTTTTTACCGTAATACTCCTTGAAGGAAACTTTATAAAGAAAATAATTTTTCGTTTAATGACTCCTCTAGTCAGCGCTGCACGACAACTCCCTGATTTTCAAATTCGAAATTTGAAATTTCAAAATTCTATGTCCCTGCCACTTTATTAGTCAATCCACTAAGGTAATAGGTAATCACCATCAACGCTCAATTTTTAAAGATTATTTTGTAGAGTGTAGAGAACTAAAATTGGAGTAATTCGAATCTCTGCAAGATTTGCTTCAAGAAGTATTACGGTAAAAAGCATATTATTTGAGAATTGTAAGGATAAACGTCAAAAAATTGTGTTTTTAAGGTCTTGTAGATACTTCTCAAAACCCTTATGCCGAGGGTGACGAGTCCGTCTGTCCATTGCTCTTTTTCCCCAGGGGGGCCAAACCAGGGACTTTTTCTTGAGGTCGAAAAAAAAGTAATTATAATTACATATAACGGGTATGCTTAATTATCTACAAAACCCAAAAAAGTACCTACTTTATTTCAAGTACTTCCCTGTGATTTTTTAAAANACAAGATTTGCTTCAAGGAGTATTACGGTAAAAAGCATATTATTTGAGAATTGTAAGGATAAACGTCAAAAAATTGTGTTTTTAAGGTCTTGTAGATACTTCTCAAAACCCTTATGCCGAGGGTGACGAGTCCGTCTGTCCATTGCTCTTTTTCCCCAGGGGGGCCAAACCAGGGACTTTTTCTTGAGGTCGAAAAAAAAGTAATTATAATTACATATAACGGGTATGCTTAATTATCTACAAAACCCAAAAAAGTACCTACTTTATTTCAAGTACTTCCCTGTGATTTTTTAAAAATGTTTTTTGCGAATATCTCGAAAACTAAGCTGTTCCAGGTCCATGTTTAAGGGACTTTTTTGTTTAGCGTCAAATTTCCTATAATAAACACTTAGTTTATTAGCTGTGCTTTCGTTCGGGTTTTTTTTGCATTTGTACTAGAATTGGTTGTGATCCTGACCAAAAAATGTCACATCTGGTAACAATTCAAAAATTAGTCGATTGATGTTAATCTTTAATTATACCACTTGAAAGCTTGGGAAAAGCAGACATTTTTTGTTAAAACGCCACACTTCTAACATCCCTCAATTAAGAGCAATACGCTCAGGAATTTAGCGGTCAAATTTTAAAAAGTCCAAATTTTTTAATGTAACAGAACTTAAAAGAAGCTTTGCACGTGAGAATGTGGCAATAAATGAATGATTCTGAAAGGGTTTTTTATGCTCTTTAAAATTCGTCCCTAGCCAAATTTCTCTATCTTATTTAGTTTTTGAGATATTAGGCATTTTTTTTTTAAATTTTCGCGAAGCACTTTAAAAAATAAATAAATTGATATCTCGAGAACTATTAAGGTATGGGCATATGCTTACACGACATTTTTTGTAGCATTTGACCAATACAATCCACCAGTTTATTTGTGACATTTTATCGCGAGTCACCCTGTACTGTAAAAATATTTTGTTCTGACGTCTTGAAACAATTTACAAAGTCAAGTACCTATTTAACCAGAAATTCACATTTTTTTTTTTTTATTTAAAAGATTTTAATAGGATATGTACAATGTACCTACCTTAAAATTAATCATATTAAAACAGGCTAAATATTATTAAGAAAACATTTTCGTAACGGTACGCAAAAATCAGTTTGACAACTGTCGATAAATGTTAGTAGGTAATTTTTTATATGGGGGGGAGGGGGGTGGCTGTGTAAATAGTGCCTAGGGGTGGAAAATTGTTAAATCCGGCCCTGGTTGTTTAGGACAGTTCAGGCTATCCTTCTCGTTCTTTCCACACTGAACTCGAGTTTAAAAACAAATTTGAGTCCAGTGAAAAAAGTACGAGAAGATACTTTTTCGATTTTCAATACTATAGAGAGAATAAAATTATATTTTATTTTGTTTTAGAATGCCAGCTCTTGTTGACGATGTGGGAGATGTATCTATGATCGTAGAATTCGATCTTGTGGTAGATGAGAATATAGAAAAAGCCATGGTTAAATCAGGGGAAGATGAAAGCACTAAAACAAGAACTATCGAAGAACTCCGAGAACTTGTATATGGTAAACTATAACATATTTTTGCATTCATTTTCACTAACAAGCCCTAACCTTGTCTAACCATCGTTAGGGTAAGTTTCCATCTGAGACTTTTTAGTATCGAGACTCGCTCTCGAGATTGAAATCGCTAGTGGACATGGGGCTGAGACTAGTCTCGGAGACTCGCCGACTCTCCGAGACTCGGGAGGCTGATGTTGCTCTCAAGTGGACAAGGTTCTGAGACTAATCTCGAGACTAAGTCTCGAGATTTAGTCTCAGATGGACACTTACCCTTAGAATCACCTCTAAACACCCATAACCATCTTTAATCACGCTCCATTAAATTTGCAAGTGTAAGCTATCTTAAATATTTCAGATAAAACTCAAGTGCCAAAAAGAAATGACTGATAAGATTCTTCTCTTTGTATAAATAAGAAAATATATAATACTCGTATTTAACAAAAATATGTCCCATACAACTCATAGTCACTGAACTCTCTCATATACAAGGTCATAATTACGCATTATCCTGTGTAAGAATAAGTAATTATGAGCTTGTATATGAGAATAAGTTTGCCTGAGTTTGTCTCGGACCGATTTTTTAAATAAAAATTATCGTAATCGTTTTAGAGGTATAATTTGTCATATTTTTTCAGAGATTATGGGGGATAGAGCCCTAAATATTAGGGCTGAATTTAACTTTTTTGNAGGGTAAGTGTCCATCTGAGACTTTTTAGTATCGAGACTCGCTCTCGAGATTGAAATCGCTAGTGGACATGGGGCTGAGACTAGTCTCGGAGACTCGCCGACTCTCCGAGACTCGGGAGGCTGATGTTGCTCTCAAGTGGACAAGGTTCTGAGACTAATCTCGAGACTAAGTCTCGAGATTTAGTCTCAGATGGACACTTACCCTTAGAATCACCTCTAAACACCCATAACCATCTTTAATCACGCTCCATTAAATTTGCAAGTGTAAGCTATCTTAAATATTTCAGATAAAACTCAAGTGCCAAAAAGAAATGACTGATAAGATTCTTCTCTTTGTATAAATAAGAAAATATATAATACTCGTATTTAACAAAAATATGTCCCATACAACTCATAGTCACTGAACTCTCTCATATACAAGGTCATAATTACGCATTATCCTGTGTAAGAATAAGTAATTATGAGCTTGTATATGAGAATAAGTTTGCCTGAGTTTGTCTCGGACCGATTTTTTAAATAAAAATTATCGTAATCGTTTTAGAGGTATAATTTGTCATATTTTTTCAGAGATTATGGGGGATAGAGCCCTAAATATTAGGGCTGAATTTAACTTTTTTGATTTTACCTCAGGGCATGATTTTGAGTTGGGCATGAGTTTAGGCTCCATGCGACTGGGCAAACACAAAAAACTGAAACAGACAAAAGACTTTTTTGTAAATCCATCAAAATCTCTGAATTGAATTTTCTACCATCACAATAATTCTTCTCTATATATACGTTCTAATATATACGTTATACGTTTATAACGAAGAAAAATGATAAAAAGTCTTAATTCAAGAAGGGTATTTATTATTTTTATTTTAGAAGATGAAACTGGACTTTTTTTGTCCAATAAGGATAGCCTTGATGAGTTTTCATTATCGAGTTTTACCTATGGTTTCAGGGTCATTTATTTTCATGTTTTGCTCATTAAAATGCCCTATAACTCCGAAACAAATAAGGATAAAAAGATGATGACTGCGGCATTGGAAAGTGCTATTTATATTTAAAAAAGTCTTCCATTTAAGAAATAGGATGTCAAACTATAGTTTATGTAACTAAGAATTTACGCTTTGACATCATTTGTTTTAAATATCCTGTATTTAAACTTAAATGGAATATTTTTTTTAAAAAAATGAATTAACTTTCGAATTCCGTAAAATTTCTTTCTATCTTTATTGGTCGAAGTTATAAGGCATTTTAATGAGCAAAATATGTGAAATCGACCAAATCGAAAAAATCTATAAAATACGATAACGAAAAAACATAGAGGCTAATCTTATGGGATAAAAAAGTTCAATTTTAAATTCTAAATACGCCCCTTGAATTTTAATATCTGTATATATGTATAGTATATAAATAAATAATAAATATAAAATCATTACACACACCACACACTCACACACACACACACACACACACACACACAAAAACAGTAAAATTAAGATTAAATTTTCTTTTACTCAAATCTATTATCTTCAATAATAATAATAATTAATACATTGTAGATATCTATATAAACAAGAACTATCGAAGAACTCCGAGAACTTGTATATGGTAAACTATAACATATTTTTGCATTCATTTTCACTAACAAGCCCTAACCTTGTCTAACCATCGTTAGGGTAAGTTTCCATCTGAGACTTTTTAGTATCGAGACTCGCTCTCGAGATTGAAATCGCTAGTGGACATGGGGCTGAGACTAGTCTCGGAGACTCGCCGACTCTCCGAGACTCGGGAGGCTGATGTTGCTCTCAAGTGGACAAGGTTCTGAGACTAATCTCGAGACTAAGTCTCGAGATTTAGTCTCAGATGGACACTTACCCTTAGAATCACCTCTAAACACCCATAACCATCTTTAATCACGCTCCATTAAATTTGCAAGTGTAAGCTATCTTAAATATTTCAGATAAAACTCAAGTGCCAAAAAGAAATGACTGATAAGATTCTTCTCTTTGTATAAATAAGAAAATATATAATACTCGTATTTAACAAAAATATGTCCCATACAACTCATAGTCACTGAACTCTCTCATATACAAGGTCATAATTACGCATTATCCTGTGTAAGAATAAGTAATTATGAGCTTGTATATGAGAATAAGTTTGCCTGAGTTTGTCTCGGACCGATTTTTTAAATAAAAATTATCGTAATCGTTTTAGAGGAATAATTTGTCATATTTTTTCAGAGATTATGGGGGATAGAGCCCTAAATATTAGGGCTGAATTTAACTTTTTTGATTTTACCTCAGGGCATGATTTTGAGTTGGGCATGAGTTTAGGCTCCATGCGACTGGGCAAACACAAAAAACTGAAACAGACAAAAGACTTTTTTGTAAATCCATCAAAATCTCTGAATTGAATTTTCTACCATCACAATAATTCTTCTCTATATATACGTTCTAATATATATGTTATACGTTTATAACGAAGAAAAATGATAAAAAGTCTTAATTCAAGAAGGGTATTTATTATTTTTATTTTAGAAGATGAAACTGGACTTTTTTTGTCCAATAAGGATAGCCTTGATGAGTTTTCATTATCGAGTTTTACCTATGGTTTCAGGGTCATTTATTTTCATGTTTTGCTCATTAAAATGCCCTATAACTCCGAAACAAATAAGGATAAAAAGATGATGACTGCGGCATTGGAAAGTGCTATTTATATTTAAAAAAGTCTTCCATTTAAGAAATAGGATGTCAAACTATAGTTTATGTAACTAAGAATTTACGCTTTGACATCATTTGTTTTAAATATCCTGTATTTAAACTTAAATGGAATATTTTTTTTAAAAAAATGAATTAACTTTCGAATTCCGTAAAATTTCTTTCTATCTTTATTGGTCGAAGTTATAAGGCATTTTAATGAGCAAAATATGTGAAATCGACCAAATCGAAAAAATCTATAAAATACGATAACGAAAAAACATAGAGGCTAATCTTATGGGATAAAAAAGTTCAATTTTAAATTCTAAATACGCCCCTTGAATTTTAATATCTGTATATATGTATAGTATATAAATAAATAATAAATATAAAATCATTACACACACCACACACTCACACACACACACACACACACACACACACAAAAACAGTAAAATTAAGATTAAATTTTCTTTTACTCAAATCTATTATCTTCAATAATAATAATAATTAATACATTGTAGATATCTATATATATTTATATATAATATTATTAATACATCTATGATATTAATATTTTGAAATATGTAACCTTCAAAATTGAGGCAAAACTATTATAATTGTTTTGTTTTTATTTAATATCTATTTTATATTTTAAAATAAAATATCTTCTTATCTGTTGTAAATATAGAGCGAGGCGAGATATCACCGATAAGGATGGACGATGACTTTATACTTAGATTTCTTCGAGCGAGGAATTTTAAAGTAGAACCTGCCTATAAATTGGTCAGTAATTATCTCAATAAACGTATAACCTACATTACTAAAACCTGTATCAGATAGCTTAAATTGCGAAAAAAATATGATTTGCTATTAACGGCAAACAAATCTGTTTAATACATCTCTTATAATAAACTTTCTCTCATAATAAATGAAGATGTGTGTTACAATACTTAGCTAAAAATAGTATTGACCGCTGTTACTCAGTTAAGGTTGTTCATAATAATGTTACTAGGGACACTACCCTAACATTCAGTAACATTTTCACTTATTTTGTATAAAATTCATATTTCTAGTGTCATAGTATTAAATATCAAGATATTTAGAGTAAGATGGAAAAATAAGTTTTAAAACGAATTTAAAGTGGTGGCCTAGCTGAACTTTAGAAGTCGATTTTCTCAAAATTGTAATTTTTGGAGTCACTGCATTTTAGATATGGACGGCAGTATACGAGTGCATAAGTACTTGGTCCAGTGTCTTCCATTGATTTAAAATTTACTTTAATAATAAGCCCTCCTCGATGGGGAATCGAAACCAAGCCTCTGATAATCCGCGTTTATAGCTATTTTTTTAGAATTTTTTTTTGGGGTAGCGCCCTCAAATTTAAAATTTCAATAAGCCTATATAATTTATGATTTTTTAAAAATATATATTCCGAATTTGATCGAAATCGTCACAGTAGTTTAGCACAATGCTTCTGCACAGACTGACTACCGACAGACATTGTTTAAAAAGCACTATTTTTGGATTCAGGGGACCTCATAAGGTGTAAATTCGTCAAAATCAGTTTTTGTTCTATCAAAATAATTTCACTCTATTTATGTACACTATTGAAGTGAAAGTATGCCAATAAACCCTTAATTCATTTATTAAATAGTTTTGAAATAATGTTAAATCCTACTTTATATGCTTTTCTCTCTGGTGTTTATAGTTTGTATCATGTATCATTATTTAATAGTTTGTCTCTGGTGTTTATAGNCCCTTAATTCATTTATTAAATAGTTTTGAAATAATGTTAAATCCTAGTTTATATGCTTTTCTCTCTGGTGTTTATAGTTTGTATCATGTATCATTATTTAATAGTTTGTCTCTGGTGTTTATAGGGCATACAATTTAAAGTAACTTTTGCGGTCGCTAATTTTTGGATATAGAGTAGAGATCAATGCTACAAGTAAAAAAAACATAACATGCAGACATACGACATACAATAAAAAACGAAGACATTGTCTAAAATAAAATTTTGCCTATGCATCGACGAGCAAATTTTGGGAAGCGTGATCCGGATCCGTCAAATGTCAAAGCGTTCACGCGCAACGTTTGTCTAAAAGTTAGCTTCTATAGATTCTATTTTTATCCATTTTTGAAAAAAAAAAAAAGTTTATAATACCTTTTTTTCAAAAAGAGAAAAGAATGAAGAAAATAATTATGTATTATTAAACAGTTGAAGAAAATATTTTCGTCTACAATTTTTATAATAAGTACTTCTTGTTTTCTTTGATATGCATATTGGAATAGAGATATTAAATAAAAGGTGAAACAAGTTTTCGGACTTTATTTAACATAATTCTGTTTGCTCAGGACTCAGGACTTTAGTTTCTGCAAACTTGGTTTTCTAGTGCGGCCTTGGCCCCAACGATATTGTATAAAAAAATTATAGATAAGATACCCGACCTCTTCTTGTTGCCATGCATCATTTAACTGGACCATATAGAAATTATATTATATAAAAGGGCATCATTTTATTTTTATAATTTACTTGTCTTAGGATTAAGAACAATTATAATGAATTACTTTTTTTTCTAAAACCCTAAATTATTAGGTAATTTTCCCTCTTCGATACATATCTTGGGACACACGCACTGTCTATAATACATTTTGTTCTTAGGGCTTTAAGAAAAAACATTATTAATAGTAGTTTTTAGATGATAAGGTAAATAAGATTTTTAATGATTTTTTTAATTAATCTCTTGTCTGCCATTATCCTCCTTATCAATTTAAAGACATCAAGTCGTATTTCTTCTTCTATTAAGAAAATATAAAATGATAAAAATCTGCATTAACTAAGAGAAAAACCATATAAATGTTTTTAATTAGAAGTAAAAGGTTATTACATTGCTTACGATGAACTAAAATTCAACAATCACGTATAAAAAAATTAACCATTATTCATCAAGAAAATCTTAAGAGGTCTACAGTCCTATGTCCTTCCTGCAATTTGCTTATATAAACGAGCGTATGCGGTCTTTTTACATTCAACAAAAGATCTCTTTTTCGTATGATAACGTAAGTTACGTTTATGCGCGCAACAATACCTTGAGTTACAAATGTCCGATTTATTTTAAATTTGGTATACATGTTCCTATTACCAATACTAAAGCTAAGTTTGTTGCATTATCTGTACAAGTGTCCAAGCGTCCACGTATACGTGAGTTTTGACTTTAAAATTGTAATTTTAGAGCAGGAAAAGATTCTACCTTCACATGTTCGATTAGACAAACATTTCTTTCCAATATATATATTTTTTTTTAAATAAAATTCACAACGACATTGCTATAGTGTGATAAATATCGCTAAATCCTTTTAATCGGAGCTAAAATTTTAATAAAAATAGAAAACAACGTTTTCCAAATAACTTACTTTATAACGTATCGATTTTAAGGATTTTCATATATTATATCGTCTAACATTGATAACGAAAATATTTGTTTACAAAAACGTAAACGTCAAGAATAAACTAAAATGTTAAAAGGAGCTTTCAATTCAATACCTTCTCAATTATATATGTACTTTGAATGTAAGAAAGTATAAAACAATATAGGTATTAATTTTGAATAGTGTTAGTCACTGGCTATTCATACACGAAGTATTCAATACAATAATGGAACCTTTGTAGACATGTACAGTTGAGTGTTATATTCTATAGAATGATCTATAGATTATAAAAGAGATTAAATTGTATACAGATCATGATCATGATTAACATTAGATTCTCTATATACTCTTGTATATAGGTAGTAATATAATAATGGTTTGTTGTTTTCAATGCTGTGTAATTTCAAATAAACCAAAGGAGCCACGAAGGACATCTAACGAGGTGAGTATACTCACCTGGAAATCTCACTTCTGTATCAGGGCTGCAGCAATTGTTTCTGTCTGACTCATATCTCAGCTTACAGTATCTGCAGTGAAAGATTGATTAGCTACTATCCTTGCTTCTTGTAAAATATTTTTAAAAAAAATTTAAAACAAGGACTTTTCTGATAATACTTTATAAGAAGACATCGGGTGGCTCTATCTAGCTTAGTGCAATGAATATTGAATATTATTAAGAAAATGGTTAATTATGATGATGAGTTTCATAGCTGAAGATGAAGATGAGTGGAATAAAGGATGGTGGAGAGGGGGTGCCACGTGCCTTGCAACATTACCATTGATCCTTTCAACTATTATTGTAAATTTATTAACACGACAAAATTACTTCTGCTTGTATCCAGTTTATATTTAATATCCCGGTATCGATCGTAGTTTAGGCGCTGTACAATGTACAATGTTAGAACGTAAGATATTAATAAACAGGAAAAGTGAGTGCTAGTCAGCACACACGAGGGTCCGTAGGCCACACTGTATAGTAGTACCCTATTTATGGTGTTTTTAAAATGCTAAAAAGCCTAATTTAAAATTTTTATGGGTCTGATATTCTCAAAACACATAAACAAACTTCTGATAAAGTATTTTTTTGCCATTGAACCGAAAAAAAGTCATATAAATACATCGAAAAGACCATAACTATAAAAAACCGTAATTTGCTAATAAAATATAACANTATATATTTTTGTAATCAGCTCGACGTACCCTTTAATATGATACCCCTCACGAAGTGGAAAAAAAAATAAAAAAAATTTAACCCTTAAGTTTTTTTACCCTAAAATTTTTGAAAAATATTTTTTTTTGTCGCTATATTTTTAACATATGTGGGTAGGTACAAGACATATACATGCCAAATTTCAAAGTCATCGGACGAAAGGTGTAGCCGTGAGAGCAGACGATGGACGGACGGACAGACAAACACTCGCGCGAAAATATAAGGGTCCTTGGCTTTAGCCTACGGACCCTAAAAACGTCATTTACCTTTTTAAGAAGTTTAAATCCCATTTAAAAGGTGTTAATAAATCTATATCACATTATAGCGGTATCGCTGCGAGTTTTAATTGAAAATTGTATTTCAAATTTGAATAAAATGTTTGTCTCATCCAATAGATGAAAGTAGAATCTTTTGTCTTCCAAAATTTCCAATTTTAAATATGAAGCTCTCACGAGATTTGTGCGCAAGCCCGGTTGTCCAACGAATTTAGTCTGAGCATTAATCAAATATGCATGTATACCAAAGTTATACTAAATCGGCAAACTTTTACTAAAGATATTGTCTCAGTCGTAAACGTAGAGCCAAGAAAATCCCAGGAAATCCCAAATAATCATCCCTCATCAAAACAAGGGAAGTTTAAGAGGCGAACAATTTTTTAAACAGAAATACGTCACATGAGGGGTGTTCAATGATATAATATATTATTGTACCCAGATAAAAATGTATATTGGTTTCGTGTTTGACAAACAAGGTATAAAATATTGACCAAGAAGTTACAGAAGAAGTATTTTTCGTCTAAAATATAAAATAGATTATGTAGAAGTATGTCAAAAATTGATTATAACAATTATTCTTCATGTACTACATGAAACCACCCAATAGAATAATGTTTTAATTATGTAATTGCAAGATAAAAAGAACCTTTTATATCTTAGAATAATACTATATATATTATAATACTATTATATATATAGAAGGAGCATAGAATCAAAACAACAAGCAATTACTGATAAGGGACTGAAGCCAACTTTCGCCGAGGGGTTGTGTCCCTTAGACCAGGGGACCAACAAAACAACACTCTTTTTTTTCATTTAAGCTGGAGAAGGTTGGCCACGCTTTAGTAACTATTCAAAGCCCGCTCACAAACGTCAAGAAAACAAGCCCTGCCATTGGTTATTGTTTACGTTTCACTCTGACGTCATTTTTTTCAACTCGCCCGTCATGATATAATAAACATTATTTTTAGCATATTTCAAGCTAAAATAAGATAAAACACAAAAAAA
>KZ651306.1:345810-358938 GCA_001010745.2 Gerris buenoi | reverse complement strand
AGGTTTGTTCCAACAGAGCCGCGGACGGTTCTAGAACCGTCCGGAGCATGCGCACTATCTTAAAACCGTTCCTACACGCTTCTCGGAC
The DNA here is from genome assembly GCA_001010745.2 of Gerris buenoi. Classification (NCBI taxonomy): domain Eukaryota; kingdom Metazoa; phylum Arthropoda; class Insecta; order Hemiptera; family Gerridae; genus Gerris; species Gerris buenoi. Next base: position 358,850 of record KZ651306.1, on the reverse strand, counting down.
GGTTCTGGAACTTTTAGTCCCGTGTTCCAACAGAGACACGAACGGTTCTGGGACAGTCCTAGAACCGTGAAAACAGTTCCCGGACTGAAGCAGGAACTCGGCCAGAACTACTAATACTAATGTACGGAGGCGTGTAGGTTACACTACTACTACTGTTCAGCTATAACCTAACATTTTGTTTTCGTTTCTTTTCTTGATATCTGTTATCTCCTTACTTGTGTGTTTCGTGTTTAGTTTCTTTCTCCACAGTTTATATTTATACTACATACTTTCTTCTTTACGTATTTTTTTAATCATGATAGTATACTGAAATAATAAAATAAATTTATATTTTATATATATTTATTCCTCATGATAATTAAAATTCCTCATAGCGACTTTGAGTTCTGTATAAAAATTACCTCATCCGATGATATATACATTCAAATAAAAGAAAAATTGTTCTTATAATTTTCTATTTTGTAGTTTTGAACCCTTCATTTGTATTTCTTAATGTGTGGTTGACCTTTTCTTATATCAGGGTCTATTTCTAACAAGCCAAGATAAAATTTACATTTTATCTTCATCTTCTGAATCGCTTCGCCCTCCGATTGGTTAGGGCTTCTTCAGGCTCATAACAATCGATGTATTTTTTGTAAAATGAGTCAAAAAAACAACTACTGGCGGCTGGCGAGAGACTTGGAAACTTCTCCCAATATCAATAGTATCAATTTATGTATCTTATATTTTTTATTTCATTAAAATGGAAGTATGGCGATACCCTCCAAAACTGATTCCGAGATCCCTGTAAAGGAGGGGTCTTACGAACCCGGGGATATCATTAAAATCCGTTTCCGTTTCATACACATATAATTTATATATTTGTATGACAGTGCCCTGTGCGTACGTATGTATGTATTATGTAGGTTCGTAAGTAAATTAACCTCGATAACAACATCGACTGTGCTTAGTGTGTGATAGCGACTCATCATAGAAGAGGTGTTGTTTAATAACCAAACATCGTCTTCACACAAAATAATTGTATTTGTAACAATTTGACCGGTTTCGGCTGTTCAAATGCAGCCTTCTTCACATAATCTACAAACTCTATAACATCGCTATAAATAACTGCTCTCTCTAACATTGCTTTAAAGACATCGTACCTATCGAGGTGCGGTTTGCGGCATTTTTAGAAATTTTGTCGGAAAAACTGATGACGACGATTCCGATTGTATCTATACCTTCCACACCGATACTTTTATATGATTAATGTTTAAAAAAATGACAATTTATACAAACAAATTTTTAATTGGCAACTGAAATTAAAAGACAGGATTGTTACGAGCCTGACGAATCCCAAATGCGAGAGCGAAATATAATCATTTAAACCAATTTATAACTCATAAAACGATTTGCCGAAGTGAATTCTTATAAAACTTTGTTGAGTTTACAATAGAATAAGAATATGTTCATAAGTAATCCATTTATTTCTGTGTGAAACATAAACAAATTAGAGAGAGAGATATGACATGAAGATGAAAACAAGAGATAGGGAGGTAGAGGTAAGTTAAAGGTTGCAGTTCTGAAACAGTTCTAAAATCGTTCCAACAGGCTCCTCTTTTTGAACCAGTTCTGAACCAGTCCTCATAGACGCATGCGCATTAAAAAATCCTGAACTGGTTCTAGAACCGTTCTGGAATTGGCTGTTGGAACAAACCTAATAAAATCGATATTCTATTCTGACTATAATAAACATATTGATAAAAAACAGCTTTTTAAAGATTGTGACGTAGCTGAGAGTAAAGAGGTTTAAAACAGTGTATAAGAACCTCACAACATTTATGAACTGAACAGTTTATATTATAATTACGGTATAAATATAGCAATAAATTATGTAGATTAAGCTGTATACGTGTAATACAAGGAAAGCGTAATACTTACAACCTACTAGTCCGATTTTAAAATAATATATATGTAGTTTGTAGGTCATAATTAGCCCACTGTTTGTAGAGTTGGCCACACATCAATTTCTACCTTCTACGTCGATTGCTTTCTTCCACATGAGCAAAAACTTGTTTTTATTGACAACTATCCTCAAAAAAGTATCTACTGATCGGAAAGAAAAAAGTTTGGATGTTTTTATTTAATATTGACCACAGATGGCCCTATATTAATTTCAACCATCTACGCATATTGAATGTTAAATATAAATAATGTTGAATATGTATCTAATAATTTTCACCCCACTAGGACTTGAAACATTTGATCATTCGTCCAGTAATAGGATGCGAAAAAGTTATGGACCACACTAATTGGAGGACTGGTATGTTTTGCTCTTTCTTTTATGACCCAAACGACATATCGCTGTGTTTTTATTATTGATTATTTTAATATAATATTATTATTATAGAAGATATTTGTAACATTACACACCTTTTCCACTCTTTTCTTTTAATTTCTGATCGTGCTATCAGTAAAAAAGTAGAAGTGGTGTCGCGGGACACCCGGTAGGAACAAAGTTCCTTACCTTTTTCATTAAATATAAATTATAAAATCACACTGCTAAGTACGTATACGTTGCTAACTGCTTATAGCTTATACATGGCGGAGTTAGAAAAGAGACAAAATTAAAAGTAACGAACTGTTTACTTTTGAATTTTGAAGGCAAAATTAAAAGAAAATCTTTATTTCTATAAAAAAAAGCAAGCGTCTTACTATAAATATATATTGAATATAAGAAAAAAGTTGATCATTAGAAAGAGTATGTTTGTTAAAGGAGTTTGGATTGAAATAAGACTGTTTTCTACCTACCAATAAATTTAAAATATTATAAAATATATCTCTTCCCTACTCTACAGCTTCTGCTTCTATCAGGGTGAAATTTTACATGATTATATTTTATTTATTTAAAAAACAAAGTGTAATTTTTGATATGTATAACAAAAATAATCAAAACAAGTCAAGTAACAGGCTTCCATAATAACACTTTTTCCCGTCTTTTGAAGCTTACGTTTACGCGAGCGTTGCGGGTGAACGCTTGGGCGGATAACGTTTTCCTACGAACTCAGCCTGGGGACTGCGTGAATGTGTACCAATTTTCATCTAACTCCATGATCTTTTACTCAAGTTATCGTCATCTGTAGATTTCGTGACGGTGATTTTGTGACGGTGATTTTGGTAGTTTTTTTCGGATTCGCTCCCGGGCTCCAGAACGTGCCTTAAGGAACTTCGTTCCAAAATGAAACCTCCAAAAATAAGTATTTTCGTAGACCTCGTCATTTAGGAGGAAGCCAAAGTCTGATGTTATCCTAATTAATCTATTTTGAGCAATGTTATATGGGTTTATAATTTTGTAATTGTATGGAAGATGAGATATGTGAAGTCTGTGAGTATGTGATGTCGTTAACCCTGTATTTCTTGATTTGTTTTCATTATGAGTCATTTCCTTTCATTCATTGACTATATCCTTCATCATTCACTTGGAAGTGACCAGGCCTCGCTTTCTCTCCACTGTCTATCATCTTAGGATATCCTTAACTCAAGATCTTTTCTTGCAAAAAGATTATTCCTATTGCCAAATACAGAAGGTTTTCTTTCTCCTCTAGTATGCCTCGTCGAGGTGGTTGCGGACAATTTAACATAGAGATACAGTCGGACAAGAAGAGAGGGAATATCTTAGACGGATGTTCTTACCTTAGTCCAAGAAACCAAGGGAAATGATTGTGTCCTTATTGCAACAGAGTATCAGCTGAAGCTTTTAACCTCAGTAGCAACTTCCAGTTAGTATTCGCAACTCGTGAGGTGTTTTTGTTTGTTTCTTTGTTTCGTTTGCTCTTCATCTACAATTCTTCTATTGCACTATTCCCTCCTCAGTGTAAGCTATCTTCAACTTAAATAATTTCGTGACTCTATTATCGTTAATGGATTAAAGAAAACGAAAACCAGACCTAAATCTGTAGCTTTAGTTTTAATTCAAACCAGTTCTACAGATATTATTTATTCTATTAATTTATTTTATGTTTATTAACATTTTGCTTAATCTTAATTATAAATTATTTTAAGTATAAAGTGTATTATAGTTTAATGAATACGCAGAGTTAATAAAGTATTATGATGGCCCAAACATTTTTTAAGATGTTGATGGATTTACACGTTTAGGATTTTTATTTCTTTTATTTATCGTTAAATGTTAAGTCCAAAAACAAAACCTTTCATACATACATAGTGATTTAAATGCCAAAATATATTGTTATTATAATTAATATATTATTAATATATTAAATATATTATTATTTATAATTAAAAATTTAAGAAAGAGTCTGCCGATTAGTGTGGAACGTGGTTTTCTCGCGTCCCATCACGTCAAATTTATTTAATTTTTTTCCCAATATTTATTTATCGCTTCCGAGCGTACCGAAGGTAACAAAAGAATTGTGTTCACTTTTGAGAACAAAATAATTTTATGTATCCGATTTTAAAAATTCCAATACAGAAATCCGTTTCAGACATCAGGGACAGAGAACACATTGGTCTCGTGTCTGTCTGTCTGTGAGTCCCGACCCCATGTCTGAAACGTGTGATGATAACTTATGAGTAAGCGTAGACCGATTTTACCAAAATTTGGCAGACATGTTCATTTGACCAATGGCCACAACAAGTTCGTTGGACAACGTTATCTGACCAAGCGTTCGCGCGCAACGCTCGCGTAAATATGAATTTCAAACCAACGACAAAACCAACAACGACACTGCTATGAAGAGCTAAAGATGGCTAAAACTATTAATAGCTTTTATTATAGATTACGTGGGGAGGGAGATAGACGAGGGAAGTATGACGTAGCTTGGATCCCCCACCTCTCAATTTGACCTACCTCTTTAATACCATAGCGACCCTAAGGACCTCATGACCAGGTGACCAGGCTTCATTTGGGGGGGGAGGGGGATTATATAAATAGACAATAATTCAATAATAATAAATATTCCTAAAATAAAGTATACGCGCGGAAGCTATGTGCCACTCACATTTATTGCAGTGTATTTATTTATTTATTTAATCGATTGATTTTTACCATAAAAGTATCAATTTAGCAATATTTTATTTTCAACACAGACAGTTGAAATTAGTACGGGACTACCCGTGGCATACTTTCGGCAAACCCTCCAAATTTCTTAAAAATCAGATACTAATTTTAAAACAGCTATATGTGTTAATTAAAAAAGGTTTGTGCGCATATGGAAAGAAACCAATGAAGGCAGAAAATTAAAAAAAAATATATAGGAACAAAATTAAATTATTATAACCAACCACCAAAATTTCGTGGTTTAATGAAATTACTATTGATAATTTTATCAAAATTTATCATAAAAAAAAATACTCTCAAGCGGAGAATTAGACCCGGCGTCTCACCGACCGCGTTTGCTATTTTCTCCCAAGAATAGGTTGTTAGATTCGAATTAAATGGACTGCAAGCTTATGTTATATTGAATAAACTGTGTCTAATCAGCACATTTCCATTTATTTACGTTATCATGGTGACCAGTGATAACTTGTATATTTGATGTTAACAGTTGGCCAATTACTGCAAGTTCCGCGAAGACAACCTTGACTACTTCGTTGGAATGAACTTGCTTGCCCTCAACCACGTTGGAGAAGCAAACATCCTCAATGCACTTCCCTACAAGGACCAGCATGGACGAAGAATTATCATATTTAAAATAGGTAAAAAATGTATTAAATAACACTTGTAATACATTAAAATTAGAATATTATGTTGTGTTATAATCACTATACATTGAAATTTAATTACGGTTGAAATCCTTAGTTACGCAATTAAATGGCTAAGTAAGTTCAAAGAATAACTGTGATTATTTCGTTGATTTGTTCAAAAAATTGAATTTTTGGAGTTGGTGCAAAAGCAAAACCAAATATGTATATATTTTTTCTCAATGCGTCCTCCCCTTTCATTTGATACCACATTACGCAATTCTGATAAAAATAATTTCAACCCTTGTGTTTAAGGGATGATTTTAGAAAAATCAATAAAATCATGACTTCTTCCTAGTTAAATTAATAAGGCGGCTTTCACACTGCGTGCGAGACCGAGTCGAGCGTTTTTGTATTCACACTGCTTGCGAGACCGAGCCGATTGGCTGATTATTTACTAGTCCCCGTACGACCGTATACAAAGCGTTTTCAGCGGTCGAAAACGCTTAGCTAACGCTAGAAAAAAACGCTCGGTCTCACTCGGCGTTTTGTGAATAGCCCAATGCTAATACAAGTATTTGTTCTCAAGCGGAATCGGCCTCGATAGGCCTATAAAGACAATTGTTTTGTTTTTTTTAATTAAAATTTTTAACCTTACACTAAAAAGAACGAAGTCCCCTTCACTGACACCGCTATGAAGTGTTAAAGATAGCTAAATGTATTAAAGCGAGCCTAAACCTTTAATTTAAAAAAAACAACCTTTAACGTTTTTACCGGTATCTTTCGTTCTAACGTAACGATTTTAATAAAACTTTATACTCATTAATTAACTTAAGTACAATTGACACAAGCATGTAAAATTTCAACCTGATACAAGTAGATGGTACACGTGTTGTGAAGTGATATATTTTATTTTAAATGAGGTCTGGCCGGAGGAGTCTGAGGGAACATTAGTGTTCCCTCAATACTCTAATCCATACTACTATGCACTTATAACTATTAACTCATTATGATAAACTATTTTCTCATTATTCAATACATATTTATTTAATTTATTTTAATTAAATACTTATAATTTATCCTTAACTCCGCTAGGTACAAACAGTTAGTTACTTTTAATTTTTCCTTAACTCCGCTAGGTACAAACAGTTAGTTACTTTTAATTTTATCTCTTTTCTAAATCCGCCTTTTACAAGTAGTTAGCACCGTATACTTAGCAGTGTGATTTTATAATTTGTATTTAATGAAAAGCGTGAGGAATTTCATTCCTACCACGGTATAACTAAAGGTATTGAAGAGTATATCTCAAATATATATCGTTTCCGGAATTGCGGCTATTTTACCTCCAATAGAACCCAATAAGTGCGCCTATCCAGAATGCTAAAGAATAATAAGCACACATTGCTCCTCACAACGACCTTTTATAAGCTGAAACTCCAACGTTTTATACTTTTTTTTTGTAAGAAAACAGTAGGTACTTGACGGGATTTTTTATAATTTAAAAGTGAGCAATAAAAAGTTAAATTTTAAAGTGATTCGTAATAAATAGTTTTAATTGTCGTCACAACGTGTTTTTATTATTTTTTTTTTAAGGTTTTTTAATGAAATTTCAAAACGATTTCTTATTGAGAAAGTAAACTATTTCTTTATTGCTCAAACGTTTGAACATTTTCCGTGGATAACAACATTTCTTCCCTCAATAATTTGTAATATTTGACCTGATTGATATAAAAATCAATAAAACATTAATAACAATCGTGGCGATTGTAATGAATACTTTCAAAGCGTATTATTTTTTTTAATTGTTTATAACTCAGATAATAATCAAGCCTACAACATGCACCACATGTTAGCGCACACCACTGCATAAAAATAAATGCATTTCGTTAGATAAATATCACAGTTATTACGTATAGTGTAACTTCCTCTAATTAGAGTAAGTGCTTGAACAATAGGCAATTATTATTATTATTTTTTTTATTTTTTTTTTCATAAAAGATTTTTATGAATGCTTTGCTGTTCTACTATAACGCATGTAAAATGAAATAAAATAGAACTTAATACACATCTGTATACTAAAATTTGGATTTCATAAAAGACAAACTCACAAACTAAAAATTTTGCTTCGTAACAAATTTTAAAGTATTCCAAAAAATAATATTTTCTGAATGAATTTAAGATTTTCNTAATTTCATCTCATATTTTCAAAATAGCCTCCATTTTGATGACGACATCTTCTGCAGCGTTGCTCCATGCTGTTGATTACGTTTCTTATTTCCACAATTCTTTGTTTTATTGAGTCAAATACGTCGATTATTTGTTGGGTTAATTCCTCTTTAGTGTCCACCATATTATAGACAAGGCTTTTTAAAGTTCAGTTCAGTGGAGGCCAGTTTAGGACCACCTCCCCGGATAATTTTGATCCATTCATTCCCGTATATTTGTGGAATAGTGAGCCGGGCAGCCGTCCATTTGGAACCAAATGTCCCTTCTTACATTGATAGCTAAATCATCCATTAAGTATTGAAAATCATCATGTAGAAATCGAAGAAATGTATTACCGTTCAGGCGAACATGGACATGGACGAACCTATAATGTGAGTGCCGATCATTCCTGCCCAAATATTCACAGAAAACTGATGCTGAAAGGAGTACGGCCAAGGAGTATGTGGATTTTGAATTGCCCACTTATGGGTGTTGTGGAAATTTACAGCCCCCTGCATAAAAATAAATGCATTTCGTTAGATAAATATCACAGTTATTACGTATAGTGTAACTTCCTCTAATTAGAGTAAGTGCTTGAACAATAGGCAATTATTATTATTATTTTTTTTATTTTTTTTTTCATAAAAGATTTTTATGAATGCTTTGCTGTTCTACTATAACGCATGTAAAATGAAATAAAATAGAACTTAATACACATCTGTATACTAAAATTTGGATTTCATAAAAGACAAACTCACAAACTAAAAATTTTGCTTCGTAACAAATTTTAAAGTATTCCAAAAAATAATATTTTCTGAATGAATTTAAGATTTTCTTTGAGACATATTTGTATATAAAAGTCAATGTGTGCTTATATATATACAACAGGGTGCTTCAGCTAAGCACTGACACAGAAAAGGGGGTGACACTTCATCGAATTTCCAGCAAAAAAATGTCCTATTAACCATGGTCTATCGGCCTTAGTTTTCGAGATATCGATTTTTTTGATTATTTAATTTTTTTCTTATAAGTAATAACTCGGCAACTAAAAAAGATACTAATATGCAGTTTATGGCATTCGACAGAGGAATAAATTTACGTTAAAATGCACTATTTTTTTTTTTTTTTTTTTTTTTTTTATCAAATCGATGTGCCACTCACATTTATTGCAGTGTATTTATTTATTTATTTAATCGATTGATTTTTACCATAAAAGTATCAATTTAGCAATATTTTACAGTCAAGAAACAGTTCTAAAATCGTTCCAACAGGCTCCTCTTTTTGAACCAGTTCTGAACCAGTCCTCATAGACGCATGCGCATTAAAAAATCCTGAACTGGTTCTAGAACCGTTCTGGAATTGGCTGTTGGAANCAATATATTTGATCTTCTCGTAGCCAAACTTTAAGTAAACGATGCAACCATTATATCATTAGAAAGCTTATTAAATGCGCCAACTTTTGATGTAAAAAAAGTTATTTGATAACCGTCAAAATTCAAAAGTTATGGCAGCTCAAAGTTACATCATTACTTTTGATAAAATTAAATATTCATTTTTAGAAGCATGTATCATAATGAAAACAACACTGATTTCATCAAACAAAAGTGCATTTTTACGTAAATTTATTCCTCTGTCGAATGCCGTAAACTACATATTAGTATCTTTTTTAGTTGCCGAGTTATTGCGCAATTTATAAAAAAAATTAAATAATCAAAAAAATCGATATCTCGAAAACTAAGGTCGATAGACCATGGGTTAATAGGACATTTTTTGCTGGAAATTCGATGAAGTGTCACCCCCTTTTCTGTGTCTGTGCTTAGCTGAAACACCCATATATATATATTATTCATTATGTTCTTTATAGGCTTCTTCATTCTTTGAGGTATCTGAACTGAACTTGACACTTATATTTTCCCTACCCTAATCAAATTATTGCTTTGGTTTCATACCCAAATCACATTTTTTATTTTTTATTTTATGTGAAGCCCATCATGAGATATTTTAAAAGTCAAATTGCAGCTACTTTTCTTTTAACCTCTAAATTTTGGAAAGACAAAACCTAGAATCACGAATTAATCATAAACAAATGTGTAGTTCAAAAACCAAACAAGGTCTTTACACAAAATTATTGTAATTTCAACTATTTACCGGTTTCGGCTATTCTAATTCAGCCTTCTTCAGGTGATTTGATAGTTATCAAGTGATGTAAAAAAATGCAAGAGGTATACAAGAAAAAATGTTTGATGATTTATTTCGATTAAAGATGTTGACAATAAGAGTTTTGTAACCGCGGGAAACCAATACGAGAGAGAACATCTTCATAAGTTCTTTTTATCTAGGCAATGTAGATTTCAATGAAATATTGGAGGAAGTGTGAGCACAACTAGCAGTGTGCAGTTTCTAAAGATATATGCATAATAAGAGCAAAATGAAAATTCTCCTCTTCTTCCTTGATTTTTGATTTCTTTTTAGTTAAAGAAATATTTTTATTAAGACAAATTATTGTTATACTAATACATAAGTTGTTGATGGTTGGATTGTTGTTATACTTATAAAGTTGTTCATAGTTCATGGATTGTTTGTTGTTGTTTTTGTTGTTGTTATACTAATATATGAGTTATGAGTTGTTGATGGATTGTTTTATGTTGCAGGTAACTGGAATCCAAATGAGCTTGATTTAGAAGATATATTCAAAGCAGCAGTTGGTATCTTAGAGGTTGGTGTCCTAGAACCCAGATCCCAGATCATGGGAGCTGTTTGTATATTCGACATGGAAGGACTGTCCATGCAACATGCCTTTTACTTCACTCCTTCCGTCGTAAGCAAGACACTCCAGATTATATCCGTAAGTTATTTAATATCATATAGTGATAAAAATATGTTACATCGTATCATGTAAGTGTCTTGTAGTGACCAATATATGTATTACATTTGGTACTCCAGCTAAATATGAGTACGTTCTACAAACTACATCGTCGGAAAACCGCCATCTTAATTACTGTAATCCGTGAGTAACATGCATTATCTTTGAGACAGCTGAACTCAGATTATTGTTGCTAGGCTTTGAATTTTAGGGAGCCCTAAATACCTTTAGACCCTTAAATATACTGATCAATTTCATGTAATTGTACACTAAGATTATAAAATCTTTATAATAGATAAGCTAGCTTCCGGACAGTTAAGTCAATCTGGGTTTTGTTTTGTTTTATATTTTATTCTGTTGGCCAGTGGTCAACTAGGAAATATATTATACATATATTCTTAATTTATTAAAATTCGAATATTTGGAAATAACATATTACGAATACCCAAATAACTGGTGCCGTGACGTGATTCCCAAAAAATCTTAAATTGGATATTAAATGGTGGGCCATCAAACTATTTGTTTAAATTTTAAGATAATTATGTTCTGGCAAATTAACTGTTTCTGTAGTTTAATAATGTTTAATATCTAGGATGTGAAATTGAACAAGGGAATTAGTATCATTTATGAAAAAATAGTTACATAAACTCATTATATATATTATATATGTAAGCTCAAACAGATTCTGTTGTTCAGCAATATTTAATATCTACAGGACATGAATTTAAACAATGAAAAGAGTATAATTTATGAGAATAAAGTTAAATAAACTCATTATATATTATATAAGCTTGAACGATAATTTGATAAACAATTTCAATTATCTTGCTCCGGAAATAAACTTATAATTTGTTTAAATAAAGACCAAAAAATCGGCAGTTTAAAAATTATATTTCCTGTACGCGTGACCATCTTGACTGACATGATAAACTTCAGTTAAAAAATAAAAGAAAAGCATGAGAATTTCTCAGGATCCAGAATACAAAGGTAACTCGCACGGACCAACATTTATTAATTTTTATCACCTTCTTAATTTGTCTGCTATAATTAGTGAGGCTTCCTCGTACTTTAATGGCGTTATGCCTTTACAACAATCTAATTTATTTAATTACCCCCATTTTTTAATCTGACAAAATTGTTTTGAATTTTTCATTAATAAAAGTATCAATTTAGCAACATTTAATGAGCGCAGATGGTTCAAATTATTATTGGACCACCTGTGGGCTATATTTGAAAATAGGTTTTTGGAAGTGTGTATTCAAAAATTCCACACTCGACGCATAATGTACTATTACAATGTAAAATTAGAGTAGTTTAAAAAATTTAGTGTTTTTGAAAACCACTATAACTTTGTTAATACCACCATTGAGTCTGAAAAGCTTAAAAACTGACCCATTTAATTACCTTTAATATAGTATAACATAACCTAAACCCTGTATATATGTATATGAGTAATGGAGAAAAATAAATAATATTGTGTCGTGAGTTCCGAGTATCATCAACACTTATAAAACAACAGCTAATTATGTACACGATATTTTCCCATCATGTATACAGATTATTATAATTAGAAGAGTTATTTGCTTCAGAGAGGATTATCTAAATTGTATGGTGCTATTGACAATAAATGTAGAAAATAAAAAAAAATTTAAATCCCATAATTAACAAGCAAATTTGCATGGGATTATAATAAGGAAAATGCTTCGAAAACTTACAAAAAAAAAAATAAAAAAATAACAAACGAGGAAAGAACTGTACAGTGATTAATATTCCTTTTTTTTTAATATTTATTAATACCAAATACTCTGCCTGCAAGTATGATGGCACATAGTTTATAGTTTCTTCGCGTACTTTAATAGTGTTATGCTAAAGACTTATTATTGTATTCTTTATTTAATTACTCCAACTTTTTTTTAAAAATTATTAAAATGTTTTGATTTTTAGGGTTTTGTTAGTAAAACCAAAAAAAGAAACCCTTATAGTTACGTTCATGTGTCTGTCTGTCTGTCACTCTGTACGGTTTCAATAACTTTTGAATCAAAAGAGAAAAAAACATATATCAGCATAAAAACATATAAAAAATATATCAGCTGTTTAAATCCAAAATGGCGGATAACTCACGTCACACGTCACGTGAAAAAAATATTTTTTAAAAATTTGGATTGGGGTATCAAATGAAAGAAATTGAGGAGTAGATTACAAAAATATATATAACACTTGTGGAAATCGTATAATTTTTGACGCTATTTTGTCAAAAAAACATAAAAGTGTTTATGTCCCCCCCCCCCCC